>CAVNYN010223054.1:0-95112 GCA_963692815.1 Nyctanthes arbor-tristis | reverse complement strand
CTGCCGGACTGTTGCTGCTGGCTGCTGCTCTCCGGTCCGGTGCTGCGTCTGCTCACAGCTGCCGGCCTGGCCTGGATTTGCTGCTGGGCTGCTGGCTACTCTGAGGTCAGCTCTCGGCCAGTCCGCCTGCCTGTTCCTGCTACCGCTGCAGCGCTGCTGCTTTCCAGTCGACCAGTCCAGTCTCCGCTCTCCGGTCAGTGGCAGTCAGGTATGAGGATGAGGTTTACGTTTGGCCTTTGCCCTTTAGCTGCTGCCACTGCTGCTCTCTTTATTATTTTTTCAATTTTTCTTATTTCTTTAGAGTTTAGCCTTTAGACAATTACAGTTTATTAGTTTATTCTTCATTCTTGAGTTGGGAAATTGCCTAATTTGTAAAGGTTGAAATTTGAGCTCTTCCGATCTAAAGGGCAAAGGCAGTAAGGCTAGCGTGGATTTAGGACTTAGAACATATTGGTAAAACAATTGAATTGACTTGAATACTTGTAATTCGTAAGGCATCAAGGGGCTAAGGGCATTGATTTGAATAATTGTAAGGCAGTAAGGGCAAAGGCATTAAGGGCATTACGGAAAAGGGAGTGAGGCACTGATTTGAATAATTGAATTGGTAAAACAATAAGTATTGTCTATTGAATTTGTAAAACAATTAACAATGCAAAGGAATTACATAATACACAAGGATTAACAATAAAACACATTACATAAATTGTGAATACTATGTTATTTGTAACATATTGTTTTTAGTTTGTATAATTTGCAATTGATGAATGATGGCTCTATCATAGTGATGGGATTAATTAATATTTGTTTCTTCTTCTAGTGATGTGATTAATTATGCTATGCCTTCAAAACATGCATTCGGATATCAAAAGAGAAAAAAGAAGGAAAAGGAATTAGCTTTAATACAAAGCCAGGAGATCTTGATAAGTACTTTAACAAGAAAGACTAAATGGTTTGGCCTTACTATCTATTGAGAAAGAAATGGTTGAAAAATTAGATTGTGAGCATTTGATTAGTATTTTTGCCTCTAAAAGTGCAAGACATGTGGTCTTTAGGAAATTTTGGTACATTGTATATATTTTGATAATACTTATATGGTAATCTTTTAAACTATGCTTAGCTTTTTTATTAATTTTTTTTCCAAATTTAATGTTCGGTATATTGTTTTATTTCTCTTTATGTATTTAGTTTTGCAAACAGGTATTATTTGTCGCTACTCGCTATGGGTGCCCTTTTTTTGGAGCTCGCCTAGGGCCCCTGGGAGGACAGGTCCGGCACTGCCTTCTAGCCCTCCTTTTGATCCTCTAATCATCTCAGTTCACTTATGTGTTCAACAAATCAACTCCACCGCCAAATCCCTCAAACAATTCATCTCGTAAACCAAGTTCTTGCTGCAATTATCCAAAATAAGCCATTTGACAAAATCCAATCTCCAACAATTTCCCCTCACCGGATTTGGACTTCAGAATTTGTCACTCAAGTCCTTCGATCCATCCCTTTATACCTCTTCCAGTCCTCAAGATCCATTGGCCGTCAAAAATCATTCCGCCACCGGACGCCTCTTAGACAACGAAATCTCAAACAGGAATTTGATAAGTACCGAAAAGGAGTTCTTGTGCTTGGTCCGGCTGTGCACAGAGATTTAGAGAAGGTGAATGTTGGTGTAGAGAAGGCATTGGAGTTTTATTATTGGATTGAAACCCGTTTAGGGTTTGAACACGATGAGTATACTTGTAGAGAGATGGCTCTCATTTTGGTTAAAGGGAATAGGATGAATATCTTTTGGGATTTCTTGAAGAATATGTCGAGAAGGAAGGTTAATCTGGTGACAACTGCGTCTCTGACTTGTTTCATAAAGGCTTTAGGAGAGGAAGGGTTGGTGAATGAGGCACTCGCGGCCTTCTACAGGATGAAGCAATTTCATTGTAAGCCTGATGTTTGTACTTATAATACCGTGATAAATGCACTTTGTAGGGTTGGGTATTTTAAAAAAGCTAAGTTCTTGCTTGAGAAAATGGAATTGCCAGGGTTTAGGTGCCCGCCTGATGCATTTACTTATACAATTTTGATTGGTTCGTATTGTAGATACAGTATGGAAACTGGCTGTAGGAAGGCCATTAGGAGGAGGATGTGGGAGGCAAACCACTTGTTTCGGTTAATGTTGTTCAAAGGGTTCGTTCCAGATGTCGTAACTTACAATTGTTTAATTAATGGTTGTTCTAAGACCAATAGGATTGAGAGGGCTTTGGAGTTGTTTGATGACATGGCAAAGAGAGGGTGTGTGCCAAATAGGATCACTTATAATTCTTTCATTAGGTACTATAGTGCGGCCAATGAGATCAATGAGGCTATTGAGATGTTGAGGAGGATGCAAGAAATGAATCACGGGGTGCCAACTACGAGTTCTTTTACCCCAATAATTCACGCCCTGTGTGAAGCAGGGAGAGCAGTCGAGGCTTGGGATTTTCTGGCGGAGTTGGTTCAGGGAGGATCAGTTCCTAGAGAATATACTTATAGATTCGTGTGTGAAGCATTGAACTCCAGTGGAAAGAGGGATGTGCTGGACGAAAGAATATGTAGGCGAATTGAAGAGGGAATTGAGAATAGAGTTAGGCAAGTAATGAAGATAAAACCCATGATGAAACGAGCAATATCAGACAAAAAGCAGATAGGTTCAATAAATTTGAGTTGAGGTCTTCGCCATCGGCATTTCTTGAACTAGAAGTTCCCACTATTTGTGGTGTTTTGCTTTGCAGGTAAGACAAAAGAAGCTTCATATATGCATTGTTATATTTATTATTTAAGTGTTTTCCTTGTCTCTCAACTTGAAAATCACTTGAACTTTCACTCTTTTCCTTAAGTTTTATGAGAAATTTCTTTGCTCCCTCTTTATACTCGAAAGCTGGCTGCTTGCAAATATGTACCATGATCTGTTGGACATGTCTTTGCAATATTTTCATGGGCTTTGGAACTCCTTTATTTTCTTATAAATTATTCAATTAATCCAGCTGATTCAGAAATGCTTATCTGTATTATTGCATGAAAGACGACATTCTCTGACATTTTTTGATGTTGAACTTTGGTCTGCAAGAGAGTACAACTATGATTTTTTTTAAGTTTTTAATTGGCAGTTTGGCTAGTTCCTATAGATTGTTGTGAAATTACAGTGTCACGATATCCTATATCAAATCTGAATTATTTGGGGTAAAAACATGGACCTTTATTAAACTTGAGTGAGTTGTATCGTGTTTAGACGGTTTGTGCATTAAAGATTAGTTGGTTGGACTTCAATTCTTTAGGATATGAGCTTTTGCAGTGCTAAAGATATATAATCAGATGTGACTAAAATCATTTTGATTTTTGGTAAACTATTTTAACAGAATGGTGTATGTTTCAAAACTTGCATTTTTAAGCTTTGACAGATATAAATGTTTTGGTATTGTGTCAGTATTATTATAACATCCTTATATATTATGTTTATAATTTACTGGTACTGCTAAAGTAATGTGCAATATTATTAAGTAATTAATTAGCAAAATTAATTTACCACAATAGGTTGATATAGATTAAACTGCAAGTTAAATACAAAGTATGGATTGAAAACATCAAAGAAATTATATTCTATGCGTATACTTGCATCAGTTCGTCAATTTTTCTACAAAGTATGGTGTAAGCATTGAAAACATCGAAAAAGTTATTATTTTCTTGCTTTTCAAATTCCATCATATGCTAAATTTGCAAAACATGTGAATGAGTTGTGATTTTTTTAGAAGCAAAAGTTGGGTTCCAAGCTCTGATCGCAATTCGAAACACAGTTGTGTCATGTAGAACTTAGAAATAGAAGACAGATGGAAGAGAGACATAAAAGAAAGTAGAAGAATACATGGATTAGGGAGAAAAAAATAAAAAAATGATACCTTAAAACACTACTGCTCTGTATTCTTAGCATTCTTAGCAGTAATAAGTTACTAAACAACGAAGAGAGAAAATCAAAGACACGTTAATTATGAAAAGGAATCAAGTACAAATTCTTCCAAATTATCTAGTTGTCAATTTCTAATAGAAAAAATATGGAGTATGCCTAGTGAGGCGTACAGGATACGTGAATTTAATTTTAACAATGATTGAGATATATAACTTAGATTTCACATCTCATAGAGATCGGAAGTAGATTTTGGGTGTAAAAATAAAATTTCTCTTTCATGGTCATCGAAGCCTAGATCTCATTACTTCACATTTATGAGTTAGTCTGATATGGAGGTGTTTATATCTTGTTTAAGAATGTTCATATGTCTCTTGGCCTGGGCTAAATAGCAGATGGGAACTTGGTTAGACATTTTTGCATTTGGATCTCTAACCTTTATTTTGCAGTAGCGGCGTCCCAAACCTTTGTAAAATTAGTGCGTGATGCTTTTGTTTCTCAATCTATTATTTTCAACATTAATGAAATAATCATTATAACTTTAGTCTAATAGATTGAAATATCAAACAAACAAATATAACATTTAAAAAGTAAAAACTTATTATACTCTTCACTCTATCCTAGCTACCACCACTTCCGATCCACCTATCCCACCTCCAAGCCATGGTAGCTGCTGTAACCCTACTGCCGCCCTTACTTTGACCAAAATTGCTACACATAAGAGTAGTATATATGGGAAGGGGGTGGGGAACACCACCCCAAAAAAAAAAAAAAAAAAAAAGGAGAGAAGGCAAACCCCAACAAGAGCAATTCTAATGTTGGGGGAAAAAGTTAAGGGGAAAAATGCTATTCTCAACTAATGTACAGGCAGGCGGAAACGTAGGGAAAAAATGTAGTAATTATAGTGTTAAGAGCATTTTTTTTTAATATACTTTTTTACAAATAATTTTGCCATTGCCCTTGATCATAGTACAATTGATATTCAATTTTTCAAAAAGTTCTATTTTCATTTATTTACTATACATTTTTAAAGGAAAAAGGTGAGGGGGAATTGGATTAAAAAGGGGCAAATTTTGGCCCCGTCTTTTACATTTTCCCGATCCCCCTGTACTATTTGGTTCTGTTGGATAAGAAAACCCAAATTTAGGGCTTTTCACCCAAAAATAGAAATGCCCTAAGGGTTGCCATATGTAGCAGCCAGTTTCAGGAGAGAAACCACCCACCTTGGTTCTTTTGGTTGGTTTGTTTCCCTCCACTAATAGTACTGCCAGCTATCTACTGCTAAAGACTGAAGCAATCTGCAACCATCTTAAGGGGAAAAGAGAAACCCTACGAGGTGCTAGTCGTGTGGATGCGACAGTCATGTCTTGCAGGTGAATGTGGGGCGTGGGTTGGAGATGATTATATTGTTATTTTTATTATTATTTTTAACATACACAGAGGTGTAAATTTGTTAAAGATATAATAGGCACATAATTGGATTTTAAGTAAGCCATCATATGGTTTCTGTGTATATTAAAAAAAAAAAAAGACAAAAAAATAAAATAATAAATAAATAAATGAATAAATGAAGAGCCTGGGGCTGTAATTTCCTAAGATGTGGACTCTTGCTGCTCGTGAACTGCCATACATGGAAATATTCGAAGTTTAGGGGCTTAGCTGCTATTTCCTATATTTCATATATTTGATATAGAAAACTAGATTCTCGTAAGATCGGAAGAGCGTTTTGCATCTTCAGGTATGGACAAGAATGCTATCCGTGGTCTTCTCCCATATAATTCGCCTTGATCCTTTGTATATGACTTTGGCTGCTCATAGTGATACACAATGCACATATGTGCTCTGGACTTATCAGACTTAATCTGCATGGAGGACTGTCCAAATACCTCGTTTTTCATGAGGACTTTGACAGTTATACTCCGGGACTAACGGATTGAACGTGCTTCATGTCAAAAATTTTCTGCTGTGTAGCGATATCTATGGTTTTGTTTACATGATTAATGATTTCACCATGGTGAAATGCTTTCACAAAGAAGTGAGTAATCTATTGCCAAAGAAAGCAAACTAAAAGAATAAATCAGATGCTGACCTATGGTGTATGTTTTGATAGAGAAATCTGGAAATCATTATGGGGACAATTTTGAAGTTAGGATGAGTCTTTCGGCATCTAAATTAAATGCTATGAAGTATGTTATTTTGTGTGTGTGCGCGTGTTTGTGCGTGCCCGCGTGTTGTGTGTTGGTTAGTTCATAATCAGAAGGATAATAATGGCTTAAACAGGGTTGCTTGAGCTTAGTTTTTGCAATAATAGTAGTGTCTTTGCATATTACCTCATCCTTGGAGAAGTCATATTAAGGAGCTTGAAGAACATTTGATAATTGCTGAGGTCAGAGTTAAAGAAGAGGTAACACAAATTCATATGGTTGAGAAATATATTATATTTATATATTTTAATTACTCCAATTAATTCATTTTATTCTGGCAAAGTGTCTCTTAATTATATTATTTGGCTTTCATATTGTACGGTAGTAGACTTTGAGTGAGAAGCTGCTTTTCTTTAATATAATGGGCCATTGAGTAATTATACTTGGCTTTTTGAATATTATTGCCTGAAAGCAGAATGAGTCAAGCTCCCGAAATAATTTGGAACGAGAAGCTTTAAAGCAATCATTTGAAGAGCTTCAATCCAATACAAAAAAAAGATGTAATCTTTGAAGACATAGAGAAGAAGGAAAACTGCACATGGATGCAGAAATTAAAATATTAATAAAAAGTAAGTAGAAAACTTTGCTCAACTCCAAAAAGCATCTGTGTCTTACATAAATGAATAGATGGTGATGCCCTATATGCTTTACTCCTTAGACTATATATTAACATAAATGTCTGATAAGGTATCCAAAATATGCTTCCAAGTTAAAATGATAGATATTCATTTCAGAGACATAATATGGGCACCGTTCTCTGGCATCAAGCTACAGTTTCAAGTAAAAAAGCGCACTGATGCTAAGTAATTCAATTTTCTGGTGTTCTTGCGTTTGTCATTCTCTTGCTTTGTGCTTTTCCCTGTGAGATGTTTTTATAATCTAGGCTTCAGTTAAGGGATCTAAATCATGTGAAAGTTGAAACATTCTTGGTGCAGTAATAAAATATTATTGATTTTTGAAATTTGTCTTCATTAAATAAGTTTCACATAATTTATAATAATTTGGAAAGAGGATGGAACTTGGAAGTCGGAAAGCAAGCTTCTGGCATCAATCCCCATAATTTGTAGTAATCTTTTATTTGAGTTCAGTGGAACATCAGGTGCAGGAATATTCTATTGAGGGCAAAAATCTCATCCGTTAAGTATATAGGGGATAATTAACATATAAGAATTTGAGCAATTGCTCTTAAAAGGACTTTTCAAGATGAACCCAAGTCTTGACATGATATTATATATCCCATTGTGTTCAAATGAACAATTCAATCCAATTAAAACTCCAATGAGCATGTAGATCACAAGATTGGTTTCTGTGATCCAGTGTGTTGGGATAAGCTGCTCTTTGATAAGTTCAAAGGGTCACAGTTGGATTTGCTATCTGTACACAATACCTCATAGGAGCCATTACCTGATATGGAAAATGATATTAATTCAGCTTATTCATTAAGCGTTCAGGCAGCATATATTAATCAGAACTTTTCTTATCAAGATGGAGAATTGATCATACTTAATTGGTTAATTTTTTATCGATATATGGATAATATGGTAGGTTTTAGCAATGAACTATGTACTAAACCAAGGGGCAGAGAAGGATTTATCTCTCTTTATTTATATTTATATATATTTTTTTCCTCTTCTTCTTCTTCTTTTGCTAAGTGGCAGAAAAGGATTTGACTCAACAAATTTATTATCAATGGCGGTTTAGTAACTATTTCTTTTTTCTAAGGACAAGATAAAATGACATTTTTTTGATTTTTCTATCTTACTCTAGGAGGATTTAACTTGATGGCATTATTGTTGGTTGTAAAAACAAAGATAAAAATGAATTTTTTTTCTTTGCTATCTCGGTTCAAATTTTGAAGTGGACATGAATGGTAACCGATTACATTTTTGTGCAAAGAAAAGTTACATTTTTTGTGACAGCTCAGTGGCTTTTGTTGTATGTTGAATTCTATGGCTATTGAGTTGTCACCAAAACTTTCTTAATGTAGTTAATTGTGTTAACTTTTCATTTATGTATTTCAGAATATATTGAATGGGTGGGTTAAAGAATGGCGACTGTTACCGTTAAGAAGCTGCTTCTCTCAAAGCCAAAGAAGACCAAGACCATCGATGTCAAGATTGCTTGAAGGAACATCAAAAAATTGTGTTGCTATCAAGTTTTCATTTCAAGTGTCTTTAGCTTTTGGTGATATGAATATATCTTCCGATCAATTAAATGTACAAATAAATAAAAGTTATGTTCTATTTGTGATACAATGGTGGGTAATATGTTCTCAAATCATAAATTTGACTTGAATTTCATCATTGTTCTAAATATTTTGAAATTTCCAACTTTAAAGTGGATGTTACTATGGTCTATTTGGCTGATATGCGAAATGAATTTTTTTTTTTTATTGTGATTCTTTTATTTATTGGAATATCATAGAATATCATAATAATAATTTGAACATCTGAATCTAGTTATTAGTTTAACATATATTTTTAAAATACTATGAACAAGTTTCAAACAATACACCTCTACAAGAACAATTACTTAACAAAGGTCTGTGTGGATCAAGATCTCGTCACATTTTAGCTTAACTTGGCTGTCGTAAGAGTCACGTCACATTTGGTAACTTCGTACTTTGGCTCAAGAAATAAGAACCAAGAATAGAGATTCTATCAACAAGGACCCAGAACATAAATTTTAAGATTCATGTTGGTAGAGGCACTAAATAGAGATCTTCAATTCCTAAGTTTGCTCGCGCTACCTTATGCATGATAACCAACGTTTTCTGTATTTACTTTTAGTCATAAAATATGGAGTCTCATGCACCATTTGATTAATAAAACATCTTTATCTTTTAAGTTGAATGTTTTTGGTTTATGTGTGATACTTATTGTTCCAGTACTTTATTGTATATACCATGGTTTTTCTGTATATCTTTGTTACCCAATCAAACTCAATATGTGCACCACCTTGTAGGTGACCGTTAAAGGCATTCATCATAATATGAAGGTGTAATTTGGGCCGAGACAGGGGTGGGCCGCCCTAGTATGGGCCTCCCTGGTCTCCTCCCTTGGTACCCATACTTTATAATCATTTCACGGAAAGTTTCACAACATTTCAGTTTCTTCAGAATTGATTAATAAGAGTGTAATAAATAGAGTATAATATTAATTTCACAATGTTTTAAATTGTTCACAATATTTTAATATGGTATGATGTACAATGGGATGTAATAAGAAGAAATGACAAATTGGGAATTAAAAGGAAATGATATGTCCAAAAGTGGAATCCCAGTATTTCACAAGTATACCATTTTTATATATGAGTGGTGCTATTTGAGTAAAAAGACAAACAAAAATTTTAACAAAATTGATACATGACGGTATCATGTTTTTTAACACACTGCATCACTTTTCAATCAATGGTTATCACATGGGTCATATGTCTATTTTTCTAATTTTTTGTCTTTTATTTTGTCCAACTAATATTAGTGATATATATATGTATAAAGAATAATGCTATGTAGCACTAGTAGTGCTTGGAACTAGTCTAGGTGGCATCTAATGTGTCATTAAATGATAAGTGAAATCAAATGAATACATAAATTACCCATTTAATTCAACTTATCATTTAATGTCACCTTGATATGGTGTCAAACACCAATGATGCTAAATAGCATCACTCATGTATTAAAATTTACATTGGTGGGGGAAAAAAGGTTATCGTTGTGTTACTGTTTAACTTAAAATTAGTTATGTATAAAAAAGTCCAATATAAAAAGTCACATGCAATTAAAAGTGACATAATGAGTCAAATTTAATTAAAAGTTTACATATATAAAAGTCATATTTATGTTACTTCGGATCTAAAAGGTAAAGTCACGTACTGTTATTTTTTCATTGTTCTAATTCTCTCAAAAAGTCGCATACATCAGATTTCACATGTGTTAATTTCAATTTAAAAATGTCATATCTAATGGAAAAGTCATCATATATAAAAATTAAAAGACTACATATTCAAAAAATGATGGGTGAATAATAATAATAATAATAATAATAATAATAATAATAATAATAATAATAATAATAATAATAATATAGTTCCTAAATTAATTATTAGCGTGACCCTAGAACTGTGGTTCCGCAATTGGCAGAAGCCCAATTGAAAAAAAAAATGTGGTACTTCGAGAATACTGAAATTAGTACTCATGACTAATCAGGGATCTGCATGTAGATTTAAGGGACTCAATTTGTTATTTAATTTGCGCTCTGAATGTCACATGTGAGTCTCTGATTGGTCAGAAATACCGGGTGCTTAGTACTCTTGAAGTACCAGAATTTTTTCCAGCCCAATCGCCCAACATTTTACCACTATGACGTATTTTCATGGCATGCAATTCTTTTGATTATATTACCATATTTTTCAACTGATTAAACATTTAAGATTAGCTGGCCTAAGAGCATCTCCAATGAAATATCTATTAGAGAAATATTTTTGCCACCTCATTTAAAAAAAGTAACGTGACAAAAAGAAGTAGACATTGTATAATGTCTAGATATAGCAATGTCAATAAATAATGTCTATATATCAATTCTCCTATTTTTTCTCTCTCTCTTTTCCACCATTGTATTAGCTATTCATATATTGACAAGTGTCCATTATTTTATGCAATTCACATGACCATTGCAAATGACTTATATTAATTTTCAATAATTCTAGTCACGTAAAAAGTCATCCACACTTTACACCAATGGAGATGCTATAATTTTTCCGTCTAGAAGCTCATTAACTCAATTATGGGACTGTCAAGAACCGTGTAGTTTGACAGCATCTAAATATGTTTCCATACCCTTTACCAAGGTTTGATTCCCCTCATCTACAGTCCCCTGTAATACTTAAAAAAAAAAAAACTCAATTAAGGAATTAATGAGGGTGTATACATATTTTTAGACTTTTTCTTCTTCCCTAAGACGCGTTCTAACTGAATTTCCATTTACAACCTAAAAAGATTCTTCCAAAAAATCCAGTTCAATCACATCTGATATTGATGCATCAAATGCAGAATTTTATAGATAGATTTCATGTTTCTTGTCTCTAAATAGTGTTGCATTTAATATTATTACTCATATATTTATCCCTATACTGTTTCTCCTCTCGAGTCGCTTCAATCTATTGAAGGAAATGGAAAATCAAGGTATCATGAATAAAGCCCTACTCGGGCTTAACTGCATAGTATTTGCCATAGGCGTATGCGCAGGTCCTTTACTCATGCGTCTATACTTTATCCGGGGAGGCAAAAGGATTTGGTTTTCATGCTGGCTTGAAACCGGTGGGTGGCCGATATTTTTAATGCCTCTCACAATAGCATACCTGCATCGCCGTATAATTGGCGGCACCACCACAAAAACCCAATTCTTCCTCATGAAACGCGGCGTTTTTGTAGCTTCTGCCGGTATTGGGATTCTCACTGGGTTTGATAACTACATCCATGCCTATGGTTTTTCGAAACTACCAGTTTCCACTTGTTCTCTTATTTCTGCTACCCAAATTGCTTTTAATGCGGTTTTTGCATTTCTTCTTGTGAAGCAAAAGTTCACGGCCTATTCGATAAATGCTATTGTGTTGTTTATTTTTGGGGCAGTGATTTTGGGGATTCATCCTAGCGATGATCGACCAAAGGGTGAATCGAATAATGACTATCTTTTAGGATTTTTCTTGACGCTTCTTGCAGCAGCATTGTATGGCCTTATTCTGCCTCTGGTGGAGTTAATGTATTTGAGGGCAAAACAGGCTATTACTTTCGCTCTTGTTTTGGAAATTCAGATGGTCACTTGTTTCTTTGCGACCGCATTTTGTACAATTGGGATGCTCATCAATAATGATTTCCAGGTTTGTTTCTTTCCTTTTCCTTTGACATTACATGAAAATCTTTAATGGGATGGGTTGTATGAACAATTAATAAGGAGAGAGTTTCTTCTTTCATGACATATATCTAACAAGATTATAAGGTAGTCAAAGAAAATTTTTAAGAACGAGGTGCCAATCCTTGGGAATAGTTAAGTGTTATTTTCCGTTTGTTTGGAATCATTTATAATTTGTCTAATTTATAAATAAAGATAATCACTGAACGTTATTAGACATGTGTCAATTACAATAATTGACACGTTACAATGATGTGAAATGTCCATCTCATCAAAGCAATGTGTCAAATATAGTATCTTCCATGTGTACTAATCCTTGCCTCATTTATAAATGAATCAATCATAAATCTTCCAAAAGGTTTATTCTTTTCCTTTTTCTTTTTTCTTTTTTTAAAATTTTTATTATCTGAATCATAAATTGGGTTTTGCATCGTTGAGACTTATATATCTACATTGATAGACTTTCCTCATTTGTTTAATAGGCAATCCCAAGGGAGGCAAAAGAGTATGAACTCGGGGAACGGAAGTATTATTTGTTAGTCTTCTGTAGTGGTATTATTTGGCAGTGTTTCTTCTTGGGTGCAAACGGAGTCATTTTCTACTCTTCATCTTTGTTTTCGAGCATTTTGTTCGCAGTTTTACTTCCTGTAACGGAAATTTTAGCGGTTCTTTTCTATCATGAAAAGTTTCAAGCCGAAAAGTGTATCTCTCTTTTCCTCTCACTTTGGGGCTTTGTTTCTTACTTCTTCGGCCTGAGGAAAAACAACGAGAAGAAAAATGTTACAGATGATTTAAGCCAATCTGAGTTTGAAAGTGAAATTTTGTTGGCAGCTTGAAATGTCTGTCCTTGTTGGCTTCTTTATCGCGCATAATTGTCATCCTCAATAGCTATGCATTTCTGCAATTGTGTTTTTAATGTCTACTAATGAAAATGTTCAAGCACCTTCCGGAGATTTTGTTACAAAACCTCCTACCCTATGTGACACATATTGATGCACGCCACGTGTATTTCAAATCTATGTGGCGTGCATGGTAGGAGGTTTTGTAACAAAACCTCTGAAAGTACTTGAACATTACCGTGTCTACTAATAGATTAGTAGATAAGACACGCGTTATTCGTTATAATTTGATTCAGATATTTAAATTAATAATAACTGAATCCAAAATTGGAGCTAAAGTACAAGAATGAATGAATTATGATTAGAAAAACAATTACAATTATAGTTCAATATTAAACTATAAAATAATTCAAGAAAATAATAAAATATTAAATTCTTTTAGTTTGGATTCAGTTTTACAAAAGTATTTGCCCAAAAGAAAAAAAAAAAAAAAGAAGTTTTTGCAAAGAATTCTGATGATTGTCCCTTTTGAACAACATATACAATGTTTTAGCACTTCATCTATGATGAATGGCAGATTTCTTTTAAGTCTATTTTTCTCTTTATGCATCCTTTATTAATAGAAGAAGCTAAACCATGTGAAACTCTTGTGTGTCCATTACAATGGTTTAGTCCTCACCCCCGTCCCCAAAATAAAAATAAAAATAAAATAAAAATAAAAAAGTAGGATCTCGTGTATACAATAGACAAAATGACAAGTCTGAAGATAAAAGAATTCATGAAACAGTAAAGCTGGAGAAAATTTGATGCTTCTCCTGGACAAGAGACAAATACATGAAATGAAAGTAATGTAAATTAAGAATGTCTCTACTAACTATCAAATTACATTAGGTCCTTGAGAGTAATGCCACAATGGAAGAAATTTGAATCTTTATTTTATATATATTTCGTTTTTTTAACTTTTAGTAGTATTCGGTTCCCTGCAACTTTATTGACAAAGTATAACGTAAGGAAATTAAACAACATACGAGAAAAATAATGAACAAAGTAGTATTTTAATATAACAAAAATAAATATTTTGTTAATATTCTTAAAAATTTTGGAAAACTTCATTATACAGAACATTCACCGTTTCACTAATTGGCTTCTCATTCTTAATTCCTTATCACATATAAGTATTTTCAGATCAGCATGATTCATAACTCTAGACACTGTTATGTAGAATAACTCATGATTGAATATTGATTTTTTAAAGAGTATTCAAAAAGAGGCTGACCTTGACTCTTTTTAGTAGTGATAGTCATAATAATCTAAAACAAGTTTGACGTCTCTTGAACTTACTTTTCCCGTAGATGACTTCTGATATTGTAGGAGATGTCTGGTGATAACCTTTCCAATAAAGTCTATAAAGACAAATAGAAAAAACGTAATTAGAAACACATAGCTTAGTACATACATAATCTATTTGTATTATATATATATACACACACACACGATTATACCAAATTGATCAAGAGTACCAGAGGAAGATATATTCTGAATTTCAAAAACCGTTTTGAAATTAAAAAATGGTAATGACCTATCACCAACTACAATTACGTTAGTGATTGCCATAAACTAAAGATGGTAAATGTGAGAAGTTATTCTAAATTTTCTACTTTTCCACGGTAACAAACCATGTTTTCTTGAATCTGTTTGTTATACTTTGAAATATGAGGGGATTAACTGTTGTGTGAATTCTATCTCCTGGTGACGAAGGAATAACATAAATTATATTATTAAAATTATAAAATTATGTGCAAAAGAAGAAATTATAAGAATAAATTTCAAAAATTAATGTAGAGATTGATAAGCAGTATTTCAAACTTTGAGCAACTTTTTCATCAGATTTTATCGGAACGATAAACTTTCTTACAACTCAGACTTTAATAATCCAATTCGACTTGTTCTTCTTCAATTCTTTGAGCTTGGTGACAACCATTTTGGCTTGTGAATCTCATTGTAGACCAATATGTTCTATAGAAGACAGAACTAGATATCAAAAGAATGAATTTCAATTTTAAGTTGTAATTATATATATGGAAAAGCACTTGATGGTTAATAAGGTATAAGTCGGTTACTTTAACCAATATTAAAACTATTAAAGGAAATTAAAGTTTAAAAAAATGAAAAAAATAACATTCAAGTTGTGGTATATAGACAACAGTAATGGGTTTAAAAAAAAAGAAGATAATGAGTGGTTTATCAATAGTAAGCTGTTATGTATATTAGTGAGATAGTTTACACAATACGTGTTCTGAAAAAAATACTTCTATAAAAATTACTAATATTAGGAAATTAAAGTATAAAAAAATAAAATGAAAAAAGAAAAGATTCTCTCAAACAGGGCTTACTCGGCGGTTGGAACAAAGACACATTCTATTGTGAATTCAAATGTGGCATACATATATCTACATAGACTAATCACTAGTTCAGGCTCACACACTCCCATAATCCATTTTTTTTTTCCTTTTCTCCTTCGAAAAAATGACCCAAACCTTCGGCACACCCAGAAACCATTATACCAACCTGAATTGATGCAACCTGAGTTAGGTCTATTCGGTTTAGGTTTGAACCAATTTTCAGTTTCCTAATTGTACAATATATTTGGGTTATGATTTTTTTTTTCTAAATCTACTTGCTATAGTTTAAAATTGGAAAAATACTTAGTTTTTAAATTTTTATTACTTGATTTAATTTTTTAATTATTTTTTATTCTTAAACACCACCCCAACACCCACCCCCACACCCAAGCCCTGCCCCCAACACCCCACCTCTACCGAGACTTGCTGGCAACCGGTCGTCGGTTGGCTAACGCCAGATTCTGGTGACCACATTTTGAATTTTTTCCCTTTTTCTGTGCTTGGCACCAGTTTAGGTGGCATCTAATGTGTCATCAAATAATAAGTGGAATTAAATGAATAAATAAATAATTCACTTAATTCCACTTATCATTTAGAGCAACATTGATATGGTGCCAAGCACCAGTATTGCTAAATAGCATTACTCTTTCTTTTTTCTAGCAACCTTGCCCAAATCTTTCCTTTTTTATTTTTTCTTTTTTCCTTCATTTTCTTACTTTTTTTTTTGTATAGTTTTTTTTTAATTATTTCTTTTTTGTCGTTTCTTTTTTTTTTCTTTTTTGGGGTATGGGGTTCATTTTTCATGTTCCACCAGTCATGTTTCTCAAGATTTAACTTAGTTTGTAATTTTTTTAAATATTTTTTTAAATAAAATGTGTTATATGTTAAGTAATTTGTATTATAGGTATAATAATATTTACTATGTATGTAAAATCTATGTTATTTAGGCTACAAGGTTGGTTACATGTGTAACAATGCCTATTACATTACATGCATAGTAAAATATGTTATGCCTGAACAATCTATGTTATTAAATAATATGTGTTATAGGTGTAATAATGTTTGTTATGTGTGTATACAAGTTTTATTGTATATGGAACAAGTTATGTTATCTATGTAACAAGTTATGTTATTTGTGTATCAAGCTATGTTATATATGTTACCACTTATATTATTAGTAGTTTAATAAAATCTATTATATGTGTAGTAAGCTATGTTATATGTGAAATAAGACGTGTTACGCATTTACATACATGTCTTACATGTTAGCAATTTATGTTGTATGAATTAAAAAGTGTGATAACATAAATTAAAAAGTGTGACATACCCCAGTTCTCAATTTCTTTGGTTAATTTTCAAGGTCATTGTGTAACAATGTTCATTATGTGTATAAAAAACTATGTTATATCTGTAATAATCTTTGTTACTTGTGTAATAAAGTTTGTTACACGTGTAACATTTTATGTTACCTATATTACATTGTGTAACCCACAAAATTAGATGAATTAAAAATATTATAACATCCTTTATTTCATGAATTAAAATGAATAACAATTTGTACTTTATGAATTTAAAAAAATAAAAATGTAAAGAAAAATAGAAGAAGGAAAAAAAAGAAAAAAGGGAAATAAGAAAAGAAATAATAATGGAATAAGGAAATAGAAAAATAAAAATAAGAAAATAAATTTGAATCCGACTTTCTAGAATTTGGCTGGATTCCGGACACTGGTAATAGGCTAAAATCTGGCTGGATTCTATCCATCGGCGACCGACGGGCGGGAGGCGTGGTGTGGGTATTAAAAAAAAATATTTATTAAAAAATAATAAAATGTTAAAAAAATAAAAAATAACATGCCTTGTTACATATGTAACATAGTATTTTTGAAATTTATAACGTTTGAGAAGTATATACAGGATTTTCTTAAAAAATTAAGATAAATGTAAAACTAACCGGTTCGGTGCCGAATTGCCAAATCAATACATGTGGGGTTAGGGTCAAACCCAATCTGCCCAACCCAATGCCCAACCTTAAAGCAATTATCTTGAAACTGGGCTCTACTCATCATTTTATTGTTTACTTTGGGTTTTCCTATGCAAAAGTCTTTTGGATTGAAATTCTTGACGATGATATTCAAATATATATGTATTTTTCTATTATCAATCAATTGAAAAACTATGATTTTATTTTTATTCTTATTTTTTATTTTTAACGTCAAACAAGAGCAAAAGGTTGTAAAATAGCATAAACGACAAGTTCTCTGTACTAGTGTCTATTCTGTTGTAAGACAACAATTATATATGATTCATATATATTGCTCTAAAGTCTCACCAAGTCTATTTATTTAAGAAGAAGGGAATATATCATTTCAAAATAAACCAAACCCAGCCCAATCGGAATCTGCAACGTACGGCGACGACTTGTAGGACGAAAAGGAATACGACCTTGGAGAGTCACGAAATGGAGAAATGGACTTTCTACTCGATACCGACCATCTTGACACAATCTCAATATCGGAACTATAGTCTAGCTCACTAGCGGGTCGATGTCCAACCTTGTAGGCACGCACATTTTTCTTCTCATTTTTTCTCTTCACCAAAGGAGACGACGGGAAGCATCCAATAGGAACAACACATTCCGGTCGAGCAAGAAAGCGCTGGGACCGGCCAAGAAACGAGCTGGCTCGAGTCTCCGTTGAACGTGGAGAGTTGAGTCCAGCCGGTGGGGGTCTAAGTTTACTAGGGGTGTTGGGAGAAGAATTGGTCCGACCACTCGAGGGTGGTTCGTTATGGACTTTATGTAGCAATAAACCACAATGGGGTTCGTACAACGGTTCTTGCGACTGTCGAAGCTTCGGCACGCCCGGTCGGATCTCCCACTTGAATGGAATAGCACCTGGCTTCTTGAAAGAATCATCCATATGGATGGTTACACTAAATTTACAAAAAGCAACTGAAAGGAAAATCTATAAATAGAAGAAAAATTGGGGGATAGTGTTGGTTTTAGGCTTGATTAAAGGCGTGGGATGTGGGCAGTTGTGGGGCCTATTTTGAAGTTTCAATTTGTTGTTGCCATGCGTAGACTACACAATAATGCCAATATTTTCCTTCATAAATAATAATAATATTTGAAACGAAAACAAGTCCAAGTTGTGGGATTGGGGTAGGAATTATGCATGTTCTGCGGGGTCCACAGAACAATTTGAATTTCAATGGCATTATTAATTGGGGAAAAATGATGGGGGAGAAGTAAAACGGGAAATGAGACGTAAGAAGGTACACTCCTTTGACAGAGAGGTGATTTCTAGCGAGAGGTCAAACACACATGACTTTGTTATTAGAGAATCAAGAAACAAGTCTTAATAGGGAAAATTTGAATTTTTCTATAGAATCGGATTTGACTCTTTGCATGGAGTCAGATAGTAAATAAAAATCAGTTAAGTCATATGAGCCATATACATCATGTGACATGACTGATTTTTATTGGCTATTTAGTTCTGTGCAAAGAGCCATATCTCATTCTTTAGAATTTTATTATGGAGAAACCTAGATTTAATCTTTCTCCAAGTTGAAAACGCCCTTAGTAAGATGAATTTGATTTCAATCATTTAAATGTATCGTTTAGTCTTTGCACTGTGTTGGATAACAATATGGTTTTCGTGTTATCTAACTCAGCAAACTGTTTCACTTTTTGCAAACTAGTAGCCCCGATATCAATGTGAATTTGAACTTAGCTCCGATCTCGATTTTGGCCATTAATATGTGAACAGTTATTTATATTTTGTATGTTGTGACGTTGGTTGTATATCAGAAATTGCTACTTCATCCGTCTCACAAAGAAAGTAAAGTGTGTATTTTCACAAAAATTAAAAAAATAGTAGGTAATGTGGTTGGGACATATAATTTTACACGAGTTATTCCATTTCAATCATTCTACCTAATTAATGATTTGGAATTATTTTCAATGAACAATTTGTGAGGGATTAATGTCGAGGTGGAATGTGAAGAGTTTATTGTAAGTGCTAACATTGAATGGAGCATCATTTTCCCCAATATTTTGGTACCTTAGGTATTTAATTGACTAATTAACTATTAGATTTTTTAGAATGGATTTAGTGAATAATGATTTTTTTAAAGAATGTATGACACTATATAAGATGCGAAAACTAATTTTTTCAAAAATATGTGGTAAAGAATGAATGTGGTAAAAAATTCATTCTAATAAATGAATAACATATACACTCTAAATATGTTTTTAGAGTTCTTATATTGATACTTATTGAACAAAGATACGAGTTTGGTGTAATTTTGGAGTTACATAAATTTTCTATTCCCTCTTTTCTATGGTTTCTTGTTCTTCATAGTCAACGTGAAATTAAATTTATATTAAAAAATTCCTCGTTAATTCTCATTTTTATTAGTTAAAAGTATTGGTCTATGAATGACAATTTAATTAGCTTTGTGTCAAGTGAAGGATTGTACACAATAAAATTTTAATAATTAATAACATGTGTATATGAGTAAGTAGTACGTAATAAAATTGCGATTATTTAGTTCTTCAAATTATCACGTATTTTTTTGGTAATTATTCTATTCCGTACAACGCACGGATATACAATTAGTAATAATAATGTAATAATAGCATTAATTTAAATCTAGTCAACTTTTCACCCAAAAAAAAAAAAAAAAAGGAAAAAAGCATTAAAGCCAACCAAAAAGTAGTTTCATTCCCTTGAATGGACACTCACACATACATAATTATTAAGACCTATAAATAAGTGACAATATTAAAAAAAAAAATTCATATTCCAAGAAATATAGCGGTGTTTATGGCGATGAAGATCTCTACCTTACTAATTCCTTTCCTCCTTGTGGCATTCTTAGCATGCTTTTCGCTTCCATCTGTGGGTACATTTCTCATTTAAGCCAATATATATATAGACACACACTCTAATATTTCTTCTTTACAATTTCATGTGAATGTCTAATTATTTATTTATTATTATTATTATTTTAATTTTTTATTTTTGATGTTTGATCATGCTAATTTTTGTTCAGGACAAAGTCCCCGGGCTCAAAATTTTGCCCCATAGTTGCATTTAAAGTGTAATTGATGCACTCCAGAAGTGTGTTAATTTCAAGGGCGAAAACGCTATGGAAAAGAACTTAAGGATTGTGTATGCTTACCATTAGCTAATGGTAAAGCATGCCAATGTGCAATTGTTTGTGCTTCTACCTTGGCGTTGGATGTGGACTCGGCTACCGGGGCAACGCACATTCCCCATCTCTATCCCTAGGCTTTATATCCTTGCTGAATAATTTAATCATTTTATTCAAATATGTTGTCATTAGATACAATAACTGCGGCTCTCTTTGTTTTTGCCTTGAAAGAGAGAATGGTCATTTAAGAAACCAGAAATACTTCTTCAGGAAAATAATAATAATAATAATAAGAAAAGGAAGAGAAAGAAAGAAGAAATAAAAAATACACAATTTATGTTAGATTAACCTAAGAGCATCTCTAATGCTCTTAAAAATGCACTAGGTTCACTTGAGGAAAGAGAGAGACACAAAAAAAAAAAAATCGTGGGTCTTGTAATTTTATCTATTTTCATTTTCTGTTAATCATTTTTCTCTCATCTACATTATTTTTCCTCACTTTTTCTTTCTCGAATCTCGTGTAAGGTCCACAAATAAACCCTCACCTTCACCCAATCCACTACTATTTTATTATTATTTTTGAATTTATCTCCATCTCTCTCCTCTTTTTCATTTTTTCCGCTTTTTTCTCTACACTTCATCTCTTCCTATTTACTTAAAATAATCCCCTTCTTTCACTCTTTCTCCTTCAATGGACTAGGTCCATAAATTAGAGCATTAGAGATGCTCAAGAAAATGAATGCAATGCAAAATCTCAACGGACTCCACACGTCACCCTGGATGATGATGCCACAGTGCCACGTCATCATTTGATGACATAGTGTTAGTGTGGTACTCAATGGTGTAACCAGCACAGAAGAGAGGGGGAGCTTGATCGAAAACTCAAAAAAAAAAATGCGCCATATTTAAGTACTCCCTCTATCCCACGAAAATAGTCTCATATTAATTTTCACATAACTTAAGAAAATCCAATTAATATTCTTGAAAAAGTGGAATTTATGAACATTTTTTATAACATGCCTATTCTTTTAATTGTCATTCAACTTTATTAATTCTTATTTGTTGATATCAATGCATATTAATTAATAGAGGCATGACATAACAAAATTTAAAGACTAAGTAATAAAAGTAGACTATAATTTTATTTTCACTGGACCGTGGGGTAATAATTTTTCAAAACATTAAATAAACTCAAGTATATTACAAAAAGTATTTAACTGCTCAAAATCTAGTACATTAAACTAAAAAGTAAATTGATCCTGATGATTTTGATTTAATAAATTCGTCAATAAGAGAATCAATATACACACTAAATCTATTCTATTCCTAATTGCATTTTGCAAAATTTCTCTACTAAAAATTTCACTATTTCAGTGAAATTTCGTTTTTGTACCAAAAACTCATACTCCCTTTGTTCCAAAAAAATAATCCACTATTCCATTTTCGTCTATTCCAAAAAGATAGTCCACTGACATATTGAGCATGTTTTTAATTTTTAATTTACATATGTGCCTATAATTAATTTACTGTTATTCAACTACATATGCATTAAAAGTATTTCAAATAATTAATAAGTTATAAGAGTATATATGGAAAAATACGGTAAAATTTAATGTTTCAATGATATTAACTATCTTTTCTTAATTTCTTAATTTATTTATTATATGAAAATAACTATTATACTATCTTTGTAGGACGGGGAAAGTAATTTCCTTCTACAGTGTATAATCCACATCCCACTCTATTTATCATTTACATGTGTTTCAAGTTTCAACATTATTTCCATTAAGATAGATGCATTTTTTTGTGACAATATCAACCACTTAAATTACTTAAAAAAACACTAGATAAATTAGCAAGTTTCGACAGTGATAGGTGTATAATTTGTATTGATTAAATATTCCAATTTGTGTTCAAGTGCTTTAATTTTTGGTTAAAAATGCATATTTATGTGTTGGTTTGTTAATCTTTAGGTTATAGGTCAAGAAGCAGTGCAAGCAATCGATTTGGGTTGAGTTCGGGTCGAATTTGCATATTTTTTATGGTTTTGGACTAATGTTGCAAACACTTTGGAGTTTGGGGATCAAAAAGTAATCAAGGAAAAAGATAGAGGATCGAAAAGAAGATGAAAAAACCTCGGGCTTGAAGTTTGTTCATTGCGGCCGCATTGTAGGATGCATTGCGGGTGTAATGTATGTCGCAAATCAAGGTCCAGAGAGCAAAAATTCGGTTGCAGGCGCAACGAAATAGTCATTGTAGCTCATTGCAGCCTACGAAAATTATACATTGCGGCCGCAATGAAAGGCCGTAATTGCCTGTTCCAGAAATCTAGCTCAGAGAGCAAGCCAGATGATTGTCATGGTACCTGATTGTAGGTGCAAAGAAGGAATTGGGAGATTATTCATTTGTTCATTACAGGCACATTCACTTACTTCATTGCGTCTTCAATGACCACTAGGCAGAAATTTTGTATTTTCCTTTTTTATGTCAAATTCTTAATTTGTAGGTTTTTTTTTACGATTTCTAAGCACTTTTTAGGGCCGTATTATAAATAGGTTCTCAATGGGGGACATCCATACATACATCAAATTACATTGGTTTGTTCAAGTAGTTTATCGAGATTGTTTGGGATTCTTGAGTCCAAGTTCGAGATTGAAGAAGATTGGTACAAAGTTCTTCGTTCTCATTCTTTTTCTCGATAACCTGGTCGTGAATTCCAACTTTGTCCTCTTTTTTTCTATGAATTTGATCTTTATCATGAGTAACTGATTCTTTTTCTTGGGACGAACAATGTAGCCTTTTGTGACCGTAGTTGCTTTGTTTGTTGATTCAACGCTTAGGAATTGATTTCTAGTTAATTCTCTATCGTTTTTTTGTATGACTTTCACTTATTTGGCACGCGGATGGGTGGATATTTGTTGGTTTGTGTTGAATTCGAGAGAGAAATACATGAATTAGAATATGCGATAAATGACATTAATTTAGACAAGAAAAGAGATTTGCTTATGGTTAGTGTGGTCACGTAAATTAAACTTTGGGGGATATTTATATGATTTTTTTTGTTATTAATGCACTTAAGAGGGTTGATAAAGCGTTCACTTAGAGATAGGTGAGGGGTCTAATTAAGTAAGATTAACTAGTTTCGAGAAGGGCAGTTGATTAATTACATGAAATTCGATCGTTAACTAAGATTGATTTTTGTTGAATCAATGAGCGGGTAGCTAGAGGAATCAATAGTGGTGAATTTGTGAGTCCCAAGTTCATAAAATCTTAAAGAAGACTTTTAAAGTCACCTTATTCACTCTTAATTACTTTTGTTCTTCTATTTTTTTACTTTATTTATTTATTTGTTTTTAAAACAACTCAAAATTTCAAATATTTCAACTAGAGCGTGAATTGGGTTTTCGATACTTAAATCTTTCCTCATGGGACGATACTCGGACTCAAAATCCACTCTATTACTTATTCAACCCGTACACTTGTGGATTGCACACACATAATTTAATGAACATTTAGATCATAATTTTTCTTTAACCAACATAAACCAATTACATTATTTAAAGTTTAAAGTTTAAGGGTCTATTTGGTATTGTTTATAATTGCATTGATTTCTAATATATTTTGAAATTTGAATTCTTTGGACATGTGGCTTAATTTGGTTGGTTAAATATTGTTAAAAAGTGAAAAGTTATTATTTGATGTGATGGGTTTGTGAGTTGTCAATTGTAGAATTTGACAAGTGTTTCAAAAATTTAAAATTCAAAATATATTATAAACCAATCTGATTATAAATGATGTCAAACGGACCCTAAATTATCAATAGGCACTTGTCCAACCATACAACACAAATTATTTTGGCTAAGTCTATAAATAATAGTCTCAATATCTCACGGAAACATAAACACTAAATATCTATTGTCCAAGTTGTATTTTTTTGGTAATACGGGACAAATTTAGACAAGAACACAATTTTGTCTTAAAATTACAACCTATTCCCCTCAAATTGAAGTTAGGGCAAAATCAATTTAGGAATCAAGGCTAGAATTTATCCGGAAAACTAGAGGAAGAATATGCCTAGAAGAGTAGAAACCAACCACTTGCCTCCATCCATTGCCGGATCGCCATTCATCGGAGCTGGAATTGAAGGATGACTGACGAAGGTAAGGAACGAGAGCCAGTTGCCACTAAGAAGTTAGAACCGATAGCAAAAGAATCGACAAGTTTCTGATCTTTTTTTTTTTTTTTAAATTTTAGAGCGTTTGTTTTTTGGGATTGGAATGTCTTGCTTTGGCTGAAATTATCTTGCCCCGAGCCCAATGTTGTAATTACATTTTAGGTGTCTTTTCGCAAATTCCTACCTAACTTTTTATTCTTAAGATACTTTATAGATGTGTAACACACTGTGTTACACAACTAACAAGTATGTTATTTTTTATTTTTTTAATATTTCTATTATTGTTTCTCTTTAGTAAATATTTTTTAATACCCCTACCGATCTCCACCTGATTACCAACCCACCCGGTTGACCGGATTTAGGCCGACAACTGACTGGTCGACCAAATTTTGGCCAGCCAGATTCCGGCAACCCCATCGGTCGGAATTTTTTTTACTTTTTTTATTTTTCTTTCTTATTTCTCTTTTTTCTTTGTTTTCAGATCGCTTTTATTTTTTATCATTTTTTTAAATGCATATAGTATCTATTGTTTGACATTATCATATAATAGATGATGTTATACTTTTTTAACATAGGTTGTTATACAAAAACATAACATGTTAAACAAATAACATAGGTTGTTATCTGTATAACATATATTGTTATATAGAAAACACAATTTGTTAAACAGATAGTCAAATTGTTTAACAACATATATTGTTGCACACATCACATATCTTGTTACACAAATAACAAGACTCGTTATACAAATAACATAGCTTGTTTTGCACATAACATAACATGTTATACAAATAACATAGCGTGTTTCACATATAATTAACGTGTTGGACAAATGTGTTGGTCAAATAACATAGTCTATTATGCAAATAAAATAGGTTTTTATTAAGTAATAGATCACTAAAACAAGTCTAAATGGTATTTAAATAGCTGCAGACAAGCCCTATCTTAAAAAATAAGAAAAATTATAAAAAAATCAGAAAAAATAGAAGAATTGAAAATCATAAATTTGAAGGCTAAATGACCATGGATTTCTAAAAACTGATGGTACTTATCAAGCTTGACCCTCGATTGGCTCGTCGTTCCACTTCCGGAAAGGTATTATACATTAAATTTTACACCAAACGCCAAAAAAACCTAAATTTCAACCCGATCTTCCATCGAATTTTCTATCGACCCATTCTGCCATGTGTTCTATGTTACCTTATTATATAAATAATATCAATTGTTTAATAAAATAGATTATTAGATAAACAACATATATTGTTTTACAAATAACATAGATTGTTACAAATATGTCACGACTTGTTACGCATATAACATATCCTGTTACACACTTAGAAGAACGAACTTTTGAACATGAAAATATTGTTTATAATGTAGGAAACTTTGTCAAAAATCATTACAGGAAAAAAGAAAACGAAAAACAAAAACAAAAATGAAAAAAAAAAAGGAAGATTCCGACAACATCACTGGGAAAAAGAAAAAGAAAGAGAAAAAAATTTAAAAAGAATGTGGGAGAAAGGAAAAAGAGCAAAAAAGAAAATGAAAAAAAAAGGCTGGAATTCGACGATAGGTCACCAGAATCTAGCCGCCGCTGGCTAGCCGAATTCCTACCAATAAGGGTAGGGTGGCTGGCGTGGGGGAGTAAAATTTAATGTTGAAAATTGAATAATAAAAGAAAAAATAATAAAATAACATAAAAATAAAACAACACAGTATACACAGTATATTTAAAAGAAACAACACAGTAAAAATTTAAAAAAATGGATGTGCACATCAATTGATGCAATTTCCCCTTAATTTTATCTTTGAGTCTGGCCACAAATAATTGTTTTATAACTCTAATTCATTTATTTCTTGATGGATGCCTTGATTGTTTAGTTATCATGAATTATTTATGTACATTTGAATTATTAGCATCGTTCTAAGGTTTTACATGTGCATTTATTGGTAGGCCTTTATTAAATTTGATTTGATTAGACAAGAAAGTCATAACTAATTAGACTATTCGATTAATTTGATTAAATAAATAGTCGGTGATTTTTAAATAAGATTAAACTCATTATTGCAAAATATTAAGTGGGAGAGGATTTTGAGCCTATGGTCTTTTGTTATTATGATTTAGAGAATAGAATGTCAAGTTTCGTGCCATCTTTGTGGATAGACTCCCTAAAGGAAAACTAGATAATCTCTTTCTCGATATTAGATTCCTTAGCGGAGGATTTGTATAAGTAGAATTTTTGAAATTTTTATCATTATAAAGATGGCGGTATTTTAAAATCTAAGTACGTATTTGTGAATCTAGACGTAGGTTATGCACTTGAGCCAATTTACTAATTAACCTACTAGTTTTAAGACAAAGGAAACGGTGGGGGGTTTTTGTTAAGACACTCAGTGTTGAATTAATGGAAAAACTAAGTGGGACAAAATGTCAACTTTAACAACAATTTTTATGACCGCCTAAAGCAAGGGCAGTTAATTGACTGGATTTAAATCATCGTTGTACTTTTATAGTTTAATGAGTACTACACATGTATTCATGCATTATGCACTAAATTGTAGTTACTTAACTCTTATATTCAGTCTTTATATATTCTCCCCATTTCATTGTTACTGAATGCAGTCATGCTTGGTAAAAGACACTACCATTGTACCAAAGTCTTATCCGACAAGTCGGTGGTGGAAATAAGGTGAGGAATAACGGAAATGTGTATGGAGAATATTTTGCATTATTATAATTATATAAGGGTAAAAGTCAGATTTCGCAAAACTTTAATGATTGAAATAGAGGGATTGTGAGTGGGGACTTGGGGAGAGATTTGTATAAAAAGGGGACACCTACAATGCTAGAAACAAGTGATCTGGATGAGATGAAATCTACTAAATGTTGAAAGATTGTGGACGTTATGTTTTGATCAGAAATTCAATGAACCCTGCATATATAAAAAGCAAGATATTTTCTAGTATTCTATGTGGATGAAAGGTTAATGCAAAGTGTAGTGATTGGACTGTCTTGTAAAGACAAGCTAGAGATGACACTTACAATGCCCTTCTTAGATGCATCACTTTGGTTAGCTAGTTTAACCCATCGAACAAAATTCACTGAACTTGGTGACGGCTTTAGCAATCTTGTTTAAGTAGGTCTAGTAGGATCTACCTAAGCGACGCTCAGTTATGTTTAGTGTACGCGCTTCGCTATAGTTATTTGCAACTTTTGTCCAGAGTTTCTCCTTAGATTGGTTAACACCGACTATGAGACATTGTGAAACATCAAGCTAGGCATTGCATGAAAAAACATCTTCCACTTTGAAGTTCAAACCTCTATTCGATGAATTAATTTTGCTGATATTGAAGTCTTAGAATGCGCAAATTGCAAAGGATGTTGATGGGCATGATACAACATTGCATCCCATTTTATAGGAAAAATAGAATGATAAGCTTAAGACAATAATTGCAATCTAATGGATGGTGTTCGTGACCTATGCAGCGATCTAGAATCATCAGACACGGACTAAATAAGGTTAGGACAATAGCTACAATCCCAAGGTTCATACTCATTGGACACTAAAACATTAAAGTCCTGTTGCTTTGAATTTTTCAAAATGAATTCTCGCTCAAACACATTTTCAACTACACATTTATTTATTAGAATAATCTCTAAGTGGTAGAGCCTAATTTGCTGCATTACATTGTTGGAATGATCACAATCCATCCAACAATCAACATTCATAAAAAACGGATCTAATGAAATTCAAATGATAATTACAATCTGAGGGTGTAGATTCACCCAATCCGTCCGACGTATGGTTAAAATTCATCAAACTTTGGTCAGATAAAGTGAGGACAATAAAACAATGTAGATTTGCCCAATCCATTCGATAGTCTAGATTCATCAAACATAGGTCAAATAAAGTTAGGACAATAATCGCAATTTGATGGTATAAATTCACCTAATACATCCAGTGGTTGGATTCATTAGACGTGGGTCAAATAAAGGGAGGACAATATTTGCGATCTAATGGTGTAGATTCACCCAATACATTTGAAAGTTCAGATTCATCATATGCATGTCAGATACAGAAAAGACAATAATCACAATTTCAACTAATCTATTAGATGGCGCAGATTCATCAGATGCAGGTCAGATAAAGCAAGGACAATAGTCATAATATAACGATGTAGATCTACCCAATCCTTTTGATAGTCAAGATTCATCAAACGTGGGTTGAACAATAATCGCTATTTGATGGTATAAATTCACCCAATTTAGCTGACGACCTAAATTAATCAGATACAGGTCAGATAAGGTTAGGGCTATGTTTGCGATCCAATGGTATGGATGAGCGCAATCTATCATTGGTTCATATTTATCAAATGCAGATCTCATCCAGGGTATGGTAAATGGCCTATATAATACTCCAACAACTCCACCAAAGAATTACCACTCTAACCACTATACTAAAGTGAATTTCTATTTCGGCGGCCCTTCGAACAAGTATTATTTTTTCTCATAAGTGAATCCGATCTTGACGAGATCTTAGAGAACAGCTTGTAGCAATTGATATATAACAACAATTAGCCCGTTGCTTAAATGCCAATAACACATTTGTTGTTTCCCAATTATTCCACCAAGGTATGCCTATACGCCATCATGGCTCGGTTCCGGGTCACTAGTTCATCAATTGTGATCGATCAGCAATAAAAAGAAACTTGTACAATGACTACATCATACCGAATCTGTTGTAACATGAATCGATGTTCAAGCAAAATATGTAGATGTCACAAATGTTATTCTTATAGATATTGTAGAAGCAACTTAAAGTCATGGTAGTTACTTTATTAAAAAGATAGACGACGTTGGAAGGCTCAGACTATCTTCGTCGCAAAAGATAACAACTACAATGAGAATGTAACACCCTTGAATATTTTAATATTTTTATATCACCAAAAAATAGTGTTTTCGAATATCATAATATTTTTTGATTTCCAATAAACGATAAATTATTTTCAGAGGAATATTTTTCAAAAGGAAGTTTTTTTAAAATAAAGTAAATAGTTGAAGAGTCAAATAACAATTAACTTCAAACAACCTAAATACATTTATGTAACAAATTAATAGAAGCCATATTTATTGGACAACTAGTACAGTTTAATTCATAATAAGAATAAGAATAAGACTGGAGACTTTCTTTATAAAGTATTTCTCTTTTATAGAATAATAATTATTTCAAATAAAAATGGCTTATAACATTTTAGATGTCCCTAGTGATAGACCAGTAGTACCACGGTTAAGGCTCCAATACACAACATGAGTGTACATGTATATGGTATTTAATGTGATGATGATTCCCTATACACCAAGCAACCAGGGCCCACATCTATTTATATAGTATATCACATAAGCTCATAATCAATAAGTGTGCTCATGCCATGCCAAAAGGTGCATTGCGTCAAACATGGCTCAATAGAATACAAGGACTTACTATACCTTGACTGTTGCGAAGGGCTTACCAATATCAATAAAGATAGTCTGGCCAGTTGTTATATCAACTATTGGGTCTCCACACTACATCCAGCATATATGCCTAGTCAAACAAGCCACTGAGCCTCCAACATCCATAAGGATACAATGCCCCAAATGAAATATATATACACGGACAACCCATTAAAATTGCAGTATAACTACATAGGGATCACATAATCATCAATGGCTTATCATGCCAATCATCTTCATACCACATGTATGTTATGATCTATGTCATCATGCTTAATGGTTACATATGGCAAGCATTACAATGTGCTCAATGACTTATCTCAATTGTATCATATGTATGTCATGCCCAAGTATCTTCACTTGTATTGAAACGACGATTGTCAATACATATCCATGTACTATCACATAATCATTACAAACTAGAATCATTTCAATCATAGAGCATGACTAATATATATATATATATATGTATATCACGCTATCACATTATGGCACATAATGCTATTATTTTACATCGTAGTTGAACCGTTACTTACCTCAGTCCTTAGCTATATAATGATGATTAGTAGTCTTCTTCTATCTCACTTGTACAAACCCTCTTGTTGAATAAGGAACCTAGTCTCTTTTGTGGAGCTCAATTCTGAGCTCTAACACAAAAAGTTATGCACGTTTCCTTAAAAAGCGTATCGTAGCCCAAATCGGTCAACTAGTACAATTCCAAGTCAGCCGACTTTGAAGGCCGGCTAGCGTATCGTACCAGGTCACTTGACCAGCTAATAATGTCGTTCGACTGACATTGAAAGGGTGCCTTCATTGTCTTATATTCTATCACCCTCTCTCACTCAATTCTCCCCGCCCCATCCCTCCCTATTTATAAGTTTTGGAGGGGGCTATTATACAGTTTATGTAATTTCACTTCTACCCAATTGTTTCACATATATTTTTCTTAATCCATAAATTTTAATAAACTCCCAAAAATATTTGAATAATTTTCTTAGAACATAGAACAAATTGGCAATTCTACATAAAAACATTTAAAAATGTCTCAAATTATAATTTCATAGAATTTCTACATGTCTCGTAAAATTATAGAAATCATATTGAATAATAACTTTATTTTGGGGGCATTACAGAGGATCTTAGCATATAGGTAGCTGCTGATACAACAGCAGAGTACTTCAAGATAGGTGAGTCAACTGCCATTAAGGTTCTACTGTGCAATTTTTGAGGTCTTCGAGGGATGCTATTTGAGATATCCAACAGCTGAAGATGTCGCGAGACTACTTTTTATCAGTCAACATTGTTGTTTTACCAAGAAAGTTGAGAAGCCTTGATTGTATGCATCGGAAGTGGAAAACTATCCTACTGCTTGGACAGGACTATAGATTGGGGCATAGTGGCCATCCCACGATTAACTTCAAGGTTGTTGCTAATTAAGATTTATAGATATGGCAGCACATTTCGAGATGTCTGGTTCAAATAATGACACCAACGTTTTGGGTACATTCCAACTCTTTGCAAACATTGACAATGGTGTTACTTTTCCTACTCATTATGTGATACAAGGAAAAGAGTAAAACATGTGCTCTTCCGATCTCTTAGTTAATAATATATACCCGAAGTGAGCCACACTTGTGTAAACAATTTGCAAATTTAAGGATTGAAGAAGAAATATTTTCTAAGCAAGAAAGTTGTTGAAAAGATATCGAATGAGCTTTTGGAGTTCTCCAAGCCAAATGGGGAGTAATTGTTGGACCGGTATGGTCATGGAGCAAGCATATTCTACATGATATCATGACAACATGTATAATCATGTGCAACATATTATCGAGGACAAACATGATCTACACGCACCAATCTCAAAGTATAGTGAGGCACCTACTCTGGATGTGGGGATGGCCCAGGTGATGATGAGTGATTTTGATAATTTCTAGCATGACATAAGCAAATAAGAGGTAAGACCAAATGCTACCAACTTCGTGATTCCCTGGTTAAGCATTTGTAGGAGGAATATACTTCATGATTCCCCCATTTCCAGGGGCCCTATCTGCTGCCACTTTTAGCAGTAGATATGGGGGGTGGATCCCCATTTTGCAGCCAGAAATGGGCAGCAAAATGGAGGGATCCACCCCTTATATCTGTTGCCACCGCCGTTTCCTGTAGCTTTTTGCAACCGGAAATGGCTCTGGCAACCATTTTCGACGGCCCTCTTGGGAGAGGAAAGGGTGGGGGTGGGTGTTTTGTTTTTAAAATTTTTTATTATTTTTAATATTTTTAAATGTTTTGTTTTTAAAATTAAAAAGTTAAAGGGTATAATCGTCATTTTATATAAAAAGTTAAGGGAATAGTGACAAGAGGGACCTATTGTGTGCATTTATGAAAGGTTGGAAACCGAGAAGAGCGAAAAAAAGTTGATGACCTATCTGATTCTAAACTCAAAGGTTGGAGACCTTTTGTGAAATTAACCACCCTTAATATTTCAAAAAAAAAAAAAAAAGTAATAAATGTCCTAAATTTTCAACTTATAAATCCTTTTTTGTTTTTTTAATGCTTTCACACATTTAATGAAATAAAAATTATTTTGATCTAACTAAAGAGTTTTCTACTTAATTCTGATCTAACTTGAGAAATTATATTTTTGCATTATATATATATATATATAGATATATATGCACGCATACACATGTAATCTAGATAGATTGCTTTAAAATAATATTTGAACATATATAGACAGATGTTTCATTGGTTATATTAAAAATTAGAGAAACCAAAGCCAAAAAACTGATTAATAGATAGTTCAAATATGTTGTCTTCTTAAATACATTCATTGTAAACTTAATCTACGTTGTATCAAATTTTTAAAAACATGTATTATTGCTTTAATATATTGCGTATGTTATTTATTTTTTACGTGCGATGTACAAGACACATACTTATTACTTGTAAAGAGAAATACTCCTTCCAACCCACAAAGGTAATCCACTAAATTATGTTCAGTCATCCCACAAAGATAAACCACTTGTTATATTGAGCTTATATTTAATTTTTATTATTCATGTTTGCCTCATGTACACACCTTCATATTACAAAATACTAAAGGGAAGCAATATTACAATAAAAGATAAATTCTATATGATTTACCTATAATATTGATTTTTAACCACTTTCCACTCCAAAAAGAATTAAAAGAATTTTTTATTTTAAATTATCACTATGCAATATTATTACTGTTGTATCTACTCAACTTAAATTTTTAACACTATATAGGTTCCCACAAAAAAATAACAAATTAAGTAATGTAGTAAATATATAGTCATAGATTTTATGACATGTGTTTTATCATATTGAATTGAATTAAAGTAAAAGTTTTGAACTGATTTAATTTTATTTCTTTACAATTATTATTATTATTATTATTATTATTATTATTATTATTATTATTATTATTATTATTATTATTATTATTATGATATCAATCTCATGAGTAGGCATTTAATTGAAACGATAAGGAAGTCTCAATAACCCAAGACTTGAAAATTAGAGTTTTAGAGAAATATAAAATCTTTGAAGATAGCCTAGAAACTACCATAATAGATATACAAAACACAAATAGATAAAAAAATATAAGATTTGAGATTAATTTAGAGCTTAATTAGGAATGCGTTTGTGTGTGAAAAAATATAAGATTGGAGATTAACTTGCAATCTCCAAACTTATATACCAATATATAATATATATTGATACGAGAATGTGTATAAGATTAAAAGCGTATATAAGCAGGAGAGTAAATATATATTTGTTTATTTATTATTTTATTTATTTTTTTAGAAAAATATCTCGACTCAAAAAACCAAATCCGAGATATAACTTTTATTATATATATATATTATATGTATTATAATTAAGTATATTATACATATGTATAAAATAAAAACACACACACACACACACACACATATATATATATAAGATATTAGAGATTAATTTTAAGCTTAGTTAGTTGAAATTTGTATATAATAATAATATATTTGTATATATTATTTATTAAACAAAATAAATAAATAAAGAGGCATATATAAATAAGATAGTGGTTTTGGCGGGAAAATTTGCATATAACCATTATCCTACTTTAATACATATAAGATTATATATTAATTAACATGTAATTTATAGGTCTTAGCTATGTATTCCCTCCAGTCTGCAAAGATATTTCATTGTTTATTCGTCTCAAATTATAATCCTCTTTCTTTTATTAATTTTTTAGTTTTCCTATATGTCCCTATTTAATAGGCATTGTCATTAGTGCGCAAGACAGGACTTTATTATGTCTACCAATAGACTAGTTATTATGCATATATGTACATGTGGTGTCCTTCAAATTGGGTTTTAAGGGTTGATGTGAAGGAGATGTTGTCTAGATGGATGCCACATGTGCATGTATGTATAATAATCACCTACCGAATGTCATAATAAAATTCTTGGTGCACAAGCACAATTAAAACGCAATGATAATGAATAAAGGGTATATAAGGAACATTTATTTTAAAAGAATTCCAACAACATTTATTGATCTTTATAAAATATTGTGAAACTAAGAAGATGACTACTTTTGTAAGATAGAAAGAGTATATATGTGTGTGTATATGTAATGCCCCAAAATTTCATTTTAATTAAGAATAATTTCCTATAGTCTCTTGAGATAATCTGTTAAGGATAATTGTGAAATTTACCCTAGTGTAAATGTGCAATTAGATGAAAATTTAATTGCAAGTTAACCCCTAATAAAAACTATAAATACTTGGAAAATTAGTATAGTTATTATTAAGAAAATCTCGTAACCTTGGACCAAATTGTTGAATCAACTTAAGAGTCGTTGTAAATATGATAACTCTACATATAGTACAAAACATACTAGATGAGTATATGCTTCTTACGTACTATGTGTGAATGACTGTTTACTCTGTGCACTAATAGATTGCTATTACTATATAGTACATGATGTGTTGCACGCCACATGTATGTATATATTAAGTATAGGGATGATTAGCGTACGTGAGAAACATGTCCTGATTTGGTGAGTTGTGTATTGATAATGCAATGGATGATTTATGTGAGGTCTTTATATAATGCACCACTTACATAGCGGTCCGGGTAGATGTACTACTTGAGGTAATATACCCCTTGTGAGTGTTGAGGGCTCGCAGGCTAACTGACAGGGTATATACACTAGACTCAGTATTGGGGTCCTACGACCCACTGCATGGGTATCTATACTAAACACAGTTTTAGGGGGCCCGACGGTTGATATGATATGGGCAAGCCTTGTATTTTGAAAGTGGTAAGTTCTTAGCGATAGTTAACTCATGGTAAGCCCTTGGGAACAAGGCATTTACGCGCTATATATATTGATCAGCCTTATTTATGACAAGCTCATATGGTTTTTTATATGTGGGGCGTATGCCCTAAATGATTGGTTGGTTGTGTATGAGAGTATCACTTTATTTATTAGATATTGTGAATAAGCCATGCATATTATCATATTTACTGAATCTTTATGGCTCACGTAGTTGTTTCGTACTATAGATTTATATACCAACAATGTGAACTATTAGAAGTTCAAAGAAGGTTTGATTGAGATATGCTAAGTCATGCTGATTTTATCAGGGTAAATCATTATACTCCGTTGTACCAAATAAAATAGCATATTATGTTTTTCTTAAAAGGCAGATTGTTACATTATATCTGTAGGAATGGATCACTACAGTTTATTGTCTTTAATGCGTTTATATCCCCCAATCTGTGGAAATGCTTTTAATTTGTTTGGTTTGAAATGTGAAATGATTTGATTTGATTTGATTGGGAAAATTTCAAATTGCTTTAAATGGTTAGATTTAGATTTCAATATTTAAAAAATAGAACCGAACCGTTTTTCATTAAAAATATTAATATTTGAATAAGAAAAAAGTAGTAGTTTAACTTATAGAGCAGTGATTACTTGCTCACATTTCACCTAGGAGGTGCTAGGTTTGAACCATACCAACCCTTTCTCTAATTGCCCTCCCCTCTCCTATGTGCCTCTATATCAGAAAAAAATAAAAGGTAATAGTTGACTTAATTTGTAAATAAAATTTTCAAAATTAGTTGACTTGAGTTTAATAACAAGTTCTTCCACTAATTTGCCACTAATTTGGTTGATTTGTCACTTTTATGGGCTAATTTTTTTAAATAATTTAATTAGTACTCTTATGAATAATTTTATGGAAAAATTATGGCAGTTAGAGATCATATTTTTTGAAAATTTTGACACTTTTATGTATAGATAGATGAACCACGTTCACACAAAGAAAGATGGTCAGTGGAGAATGTACATTGATAGTAAAGCGATAAATAAAATCATCATTGATTATTGTTTCCTTATTCCTCAATTGGATATATCTTCTTGACCAACTCCATGTAGCTTCTATATTTTTAAAGATTGATCTTCGAAGTGGCTATCAACAAATTCGTATGAGACCCGGAGATGAATGAAAGATGACTTTCAAGACTCGAGATGGTCTATGTGATTGGATGGTTATGCCATTCGGCTCTCTAATGCTCCCGGTGCATTTATGCGCTTGATGAGTCATGTGTTCAAGCGTCTTATTGGAAAGTTCATTGTGGTATATTTTGATGATATTCTCATCTATAGCAAAAGTAAGGAGCAACACTTGCAGCACCTTTGTGAAGTTTTCAAAATTTTACGTGAACAAAAGTTATATGCGAACTTGAAGAAGTGCAGATTTTTCAGAGAGTCTCATATTTTTGGGCTATGTTGTCTCCGAGGAAGGAATCAAAATTCATCCAAGCAAAGTTAAGGCTATCTTGAATTGGCCTACACCAAAGATCATACATGATATTCGAAGTTTCCATGGTCTTGTATCTTTCTGTTGTCGATTCATCAAAGGATTCAGCTCTATTGTTGCACGAATTACAGAATGCTTGAAAGGAGGCTCTTTAAAATGGAGAAATAGGTGACTGAAGCTCCTATTCTATCTCTTCCAAGTTTTGATAAAGTTTTTGAGGTTGAATGCGATGCTTCTAATGTGGGAATCGATGTTTTCCTTAGTCAAGAAAAGAAACCAATTGCCTTCTTTAGTGAAAAACTTAATGAATCTTGGAAGAATTATTCAACTTATGATAAGGAGTTCTATGCAATATATCATGCTTTGAATAATTGGAGTCCATCAATAGCCAGCAAAAGTTGAGTAGTCGACATGCAACATATCATGCAATATATCATGTTTACTTCCAAAACCATTTGTGCTCTATTCCGATCATGAGTCTTTGAAGTGCATCAATAGCTAGCAAAAGTTGAGTAGTTGACATGCTACTTGGTTTAAATTTCTTCAAGCTTATAATTTCACCATTAAGCACCAATATGGCACCCAAAATGTTGTGGTGGATGCTCTTAGCAGGATATAATCCCTACTATCTCAGTTGCAAGTGAAAGTTGTTGGTTTTGAAGTTCTGAAGGAGTAATATGAAAAAGATTGTTTCTTTGGACAGATCTAGGAAAAATGTGAACATGGGGAGTTATGGACAATTTCTTATGCATGAAGGGTTCCTTTTCAAGGCTAATCGTCTGTGCATCCCTCAAGAAAACTTTGGGAAAGACAACTCTTGCTTTGATTCAAGAAAACTTCGATTGGCCAAAAATGGCGCAAGATGTGAGAAGATATGTGGAATGTTGCAAAGTTTGCAATATTGCCAAGACTCACAAACAAAATACGGGTTAGTACCATCCATTGCTTATTGCTAAAGCTCCCTTGGAGGATGTTAGTTAGGATTTTGTGCTTAGATTGCCAAAGACTCAAAGGAGCAAAGACTCTATCATGAGGAGCAAAGACTCTATTATGGTGGTGGTTGATCGATTCTCAAAAATTTACAACAAAACTAATTATATGTCTCATACCGCTGATCTTTACTTCCGAGAGATTGTCAAACTCCATAGAATTCCTTAGTCCATTGTCTCAGACCGTGATGCAAAATTCTTCTGTCGTTTTTGACATACGCTTATGAGGAAGTTGGGAATTAATCTTTGTTTTAGTTCATTTGACAAATGGACAGTCAAATCAAAGTTTTTAACCAAAGCTTGGGCAATCTATTGAGAAGTTATGATCTCGAAAAAACATTCGACAATGGGATTTGATTTTGGCACAGATTGAATTTGCTTATAATCAGTCCACTAGCCAAACTACAAACTACAGGGAAGAGTCCATTTCAATTTGTTTATGGCTGCAATCCATTTAGTCCGTTGGATTTCACTCCACATCCTATTAATCATCATTTAGTGGTGATGCTGAAGAAAGAGTAAAGTTCATAAACAAGTACGAGACACGACAAGATAGGTACAAGAAGGCTGCATGCCAACAAACATCACAAGCATGTTGAGTTCAAAGAAGGAGATTTGGTCCGGATTTATCTTCGAAAAGAAAGATTTCCTCAAGGAAAGTATGGTAAGCTTCATCCCAGAGCTGATTGAACTTTCAAGGTTCTTCGACGAATTGACAAATATGCTTACAAGATTCATTTCCCTACTAGATATCGTGTTTCCAATACTTTAAATGTTGCGGTTCTATCTCCTTATCTTGGTAAAAATGAAAACATAGAATCTAGGGCGATTCTTTCTCTAACAGGGATGTTTGATACATGAGTATCACTAGAACCAAGAGAAATCGAAGTTCTTTCATTGGTATATTAATTTTCACAAGGCATAGAATCTGGAGAGTCACATTCTATGAATTATCTGGAATTACTCAGAAACACGTACTGGGCAAATAAGATACCATTAGAAAGATCTTGAAGTTAGGATTACAAAGAATTTTATGGATCTCAATTTGGACATTTCGACAAGAAGAAATTAGCCTTTTACTCCACACTGCCAGTCTGCCTTCCTATTCGGGAATTGGAGGAGTTTACATCTTTCCAAGAACATTTTGAAGACCTAATATTATTTGACCATGTAGTTCACGACTTTGTCTCTTAGAATTCATTGTTTTCATTATTTAGTTGCTTCGGTACAATGGCGGAGCTAGGTGCTAGTAAAAGGCTGGGCTAGAGGGGTGAGCTGTATAGTACAGACGGCAAATATATATATATATATATATATTTTTTTTTTTTTTAACAAGGGGAAAATTTTTTTTCTCCAATTTGAGAGGAGGCAGGCCCACCATGGCCCCGTACCTCTGCCATTGCTTTGGTAATTGCCTATATTTGGAGGGTTGTTTCAAGTCTCAACTATAAAAGACCTATAGTATAACCCATGAAGAATCCAAGTTTGAGATATAATTCAATTTTATTTTAACTCTATATCTTTTTAGTGGGTTCCAAGAGTGACGAGCTATTTTTGGCCCTGTATCCCTTGTCGAATCCCATTGGGTGGTGGTGATATCTGTATACTAAAGACTTTTCCTTGGGTGGTGAGCTGCTTTATCTCCTCAGCTGGTCTACTTCATTCTTTTGTTCCCCCAAATCCAGCATTAAGTAATCCGACATTAACCTTGATGACCCAAAATAGGATTTCTTGAATCATATAGAGCTTTACCCCTAAAACTGCTTTCATGCCATAAAGAGCTTCCAGTTTACAAAGAAACTTCCAAGTTAGAAAGAGCACCAAAAAAGAGGGATGATATGATGTTGGTTAAGTAGTGCCAACAATAGTAATCAACCTCTGTATTCATCAGCTTCATGAATGGTATGGCAAGTATACCGACATCAAAAACATTAATGATAACTTAATGTTGAAAGCATCAAATCTAGTAGCTAATAGTCCATACTTTACTAATTGTGTTGGGATAGTTGGTCCTAGTTTTGGTAAAGGAGTATCAGATGGCTTCCAATCAGGAAGGGCCATAGTTTTGTTTTTCAAGTTTACCAGTGACTCAATAGCCCCAGAACTAGAGCTACTACAGCCACTAGTTGTTGCCGCAATCAAATTAGGATCAATTGCCCCATCAGGATAAGTAAAGAATAATAGACAGACAATTCAGTACCAGATTCGAAGCATTCATCGTTATATTATCAATAATGTTTTTGAAGTGGTTATGCTTAGTGTACCATCCCTAAAGATGATGAAAATCGAAGCCATGATGGTGGTATCCATTGTTTAGATTGCCCAACAACATTCCTCTATGTTTTTTGCACCCTTTCCGAGAGCTTTAACATTGCTATCGATGTTGGTGAGTTTGAGGTTTCTTTGCATGATGTGGGAACTACGATAAGCCTCTAAATATTGTTCAATGAGATGGGGTAGTGGCCAAGAGTTAATGATTTGTGAAAGAAACTAGTTAAATATGATTTGAATATACGGGTGGGCAAAACAATAAGACTTCTCAGCTGGTTAGGATACTATTACTCCAGCAAGTAGCAAACAAAGGACACACAGTTTGCTAGCCTTTTAAAAGAAAAAACAGCCCACCATTTAGGAATAGTAACCTACAATTACTTTCGTTATGTATCCTCGCCATATTTACACGTCACCTGTCTCTTTCTCTTTGTATTTGCAGATCTCAATTCCCTAAGCCATTCATCTTCGCTCTAGTTAGGATCAAACGGCTTGTGATTTTTTTACACCGAGTGGTTTAGGGAATCGAGATGTGCAAATACAAAGAGGAAGAGGCAGGCGACGTGTAAATACGGAAACAATACAAAATGAAAGTAAATTGTCTACGATTACTTTCCCTAAAAAATGGGCTGGTCTTTTTAGAAAGTCTAGCTAAATCTGTATCCTTTATGAGCTACAAGTTGGGGTAATAACATTCTCTCCAAGTGACACAAAACGTACCATTTTGGCAACCCGCAAATTCAAACCATATTTGACTAGTTTCTTTCACAAAAAAATAACCATTAGCCACTTCCCAATCTTGTCAAACTATATATATATAGTGGCTATGGTAGTTTCAGTGTCATATATAGGATTCAAAATGTATGATTCATGAATCATATGAATTCTTTTCCATATCTATTCACGTCTGAATAATTTCATTAGTCCACCTATTTGATCACTCACTTAATTGGGTATTGTGTAGTGTCCTATTTGGCCAACAACAATTCAAATTTCAAAAAATGGTCATTTCTTTACTAGATTCTACAAAATTTGTCATTGAATTGGTGTTAGACAAATAGGGATATCTCTGGTTAATCCAAAATTTAGTAAGTGATTAATCGTGAATTATTAAGAATGCACAACTAGAAAACAAGGTATCACTGACCGATTTTTTCCAATGGACGAAAATCCGTTAGAAATTTCTGACGGAAATGGCTTTCCATCTTAAATTTCCGACGGACCTTGATTCCGTTGGAAATTCTGACGGAACGACAATTCCGTCGGAAATTTCCCACGGCCTCCACTTGTCCATTGGAAATTTCCGATGGACACAATATGTCGTCGGAAATTTCCGACGGAAATGACAAACCGTTAGAAATTTCTGACGGAATTTCCGACCAACTTGAATTTCCATCGGAAATTTCAGACAGAAAGTATCCATTTCCGTCGGAAATATCTTTAAAAATATATCTTAATTTTCCTTTGTAAAATCTTGAAAGTTTTCTTTCTTTATTATACTAAATATTGTTAATTAAAACTTTTTTCAATAAGTGTGAGATAAGTTTTATTTTTTAATTACAATAATAATTCATCCAATTACTTTATTAACATGTTTTAATTTTAATATGCACAATGTTTTATAATAAATACACATTAACTTCTAAATTGTAAAAAATATATAGGAGATATATTAACTTTTTTGCAGACTAGAAGCTAAGTTGTTAACTGATATATATAGCAAGTAAAATACTGTTCTAAATTTAAAACGTTACAAAAAATTAAAAGTGTTATTAATAATCAACAACCCTTAGATATGACATAGAAAATAATTTATGTTTTTGTATCCATAATTAAAAGTACAAACTAAAGTTAGAAAAAAGAGCCAAAAAAAAAAACAATAAATGTGAACAATCTCTACATTGGATACCAATTGACATGGAATATAAATAAATATAAAAAATGGAGTCTCAATATTCATAACAATCATTGTAGGTATGAAATTCAGAAGGCATTGAGTAGTTAGGTGTCATCCATCAACTATTATTGGACATATGTGTGGCATGTGCATACATAGATAATCCATTTGCATATATGACCCGTACACTTGTCTTATGAAAAGATCAATTACATGCACTCTTATAATGTCTGGAAATTCATTTGTAAAAATATTAGTTATTAGTGTTTAAAACAATGGCTGTAAATAAAATGACATATTAATTTTATATTAATTGATATAGACAAATAAATTTAGACAATAAATGACATTATGAAATAATATATACCAAAAGTTTAATTAATAAAAAGCCCCAATGTTTGAAAGGAAAATTCAATCTTATTTAATTAGCAAAATTACTCGAATATACTTTATATAAATTTCGGAGCAATATGTTAATAAGAACGCATGGTAGCCTCGCGGTTGGGATTTTACTCCCCAACCGCTAGGTCTTGGTTTTGAATCTCCTTGGACGCATAAGGGGGAAATAAAATCGCGGGTTTGGGTTGGGGGCCTCTCGCGGGTTGTCGTGGGTCGGGTTGGACAAAAAAAAAATTTTTTTATTTTTTGCGTCCGTCAGAAATTTCCGACGGAATATAATTCGGTTAGAAATTTCAAACGGATTTTTATCCGTCAGAAAATTTCCGACGGAATTATACTCCGTCGAAAATTTCTGACGGAATCAAAATTTCCGTTAGAAATATTAGCGAACAGGGTATCACTGACGGATTTTTGACAGAAAAATTCTGTCAATGAAGGCTGTTTCCGACAGAATTCTTAGCATCACCGACGAAATTTTCCGTCAGTGAAGCCCTGTTTTTTAGTAGTGATGAAAAATAGGAGCCAAATTTTATGAATTTATCTAGTTATTTTTTAAAGTAAACCGCGTTGTTTTAAGTTTGCCTTCCCTCGCATTTCAACAATTTCCAGATTTCTAAAAATTATTATTTCATTCTCCATTTCCAAAAAGAAAATATAATAAAAGAAATTATCATTATTATTATTATTATTATTATTATTATTATTATTATTATTATTATTATTATTATTATTAGTGAGTCGAGGTATGCAATTAAAACAAACATTGAACACGGAGAAAATGGATAATTATTCAGTCAAGGCTCCCTTTTGCGGGGTATTTTTCTATTTTCCGAAGGAAATCCGACTTTTATTGTGCAACGCAATTAAGCAAACGTAAATTTTAACGGATCATTATAAATGTAATTCCAAAAAAAAAAAAAAAGGATCATTATAAATATAAATATAATAAAAAAACTGACTGAAGAAAGACTCCACCTACGAATAGAATTATTTTTTTTTGAACTTGGATTAAATATATAAAAATAATAATTTAAATTATGCACGGATAAAATTTGTAGAAAAGTAACTTTTTTTTTTTAAGACATTCCTTATGGACCAAACTACTCGAGCTTAGAAATCACATTTCACATTTTCCTATAATTTTTCCTATTATTCAATCATGAGTATCCGTCAAATTTATTTTTAGAACCACAAACTGAAATAAATTTTAGTTAAAAATTCACTTTCAATGTCAGAAAAGATATTAACAGATAGATAAAGAAATAAGTGATAGCAATTTATGGCTAACAAGTCGACGCACACATGGTGAACGCGGTTGCATCTTACGGTTTGAATACGATGGGAAAAATCTTGGGCAAGTTACAATATATAGTTATCAGAAACAAAAAGATAGAGAAAGGAAGAATGTACCGAAATGAACGGATTGTTGATAGCATATCCCTCAGATCTCGATGTGGTATGATTCTATCGATTTGGAGATTTGCAAGTTGAATAGAAATCCTTTTTCTACAATCCGTCGTGAAAATATTCATAACAAGATTGCTATCGCTTTTAAGCTTCGCATCTTTCGTTGAGCTCGGCCATAGTTTCAACTTTCAACAACACTAGTAGATAATCTGGTTGGCTATGCGGCACAGCACTAGACGCGTTATTAATCCTTGATAAAGTTGAAAATGAAGGGCAGTATTTATAGTTGGTTGGGTTTCAAAGTTAGGTTTTCATCATGGGCCGGCCGCCGCTTATTTGTAGTAAAATAGGTGTTTCAAAACACGTGCGAAAAATCAAACTCTACTTTCGAGTCTAGGCGCAGCTGAGCGCGTAAGCTATATCTAGACGCACTTCTTTAGAAATAGAGCCAAACCCTTACCCCTTTTTTAGCAAAATTGAGGGAAAAAAATCAATACTTGACCTATAAAATTTTTATAAAATAAATGTTACGGAATCCCCTTAATAGATATGCTTAGTAAAAAACAAAAATTTAACATTTGTAAGTACACATACACAATTTCATTTCAAAATTTGAAAAGCTTAAGTGCATCTCCAATGGTCTTTGTAGATTCAGTATACCCTAAGGATGATAACAGGTCAAATGCCCCATGAACCGACCAATTTCATTTTTATGTTTCATTCTCAAATTAAATATTAAATTTTCATTACTAATTATAATAACATAAATATTTTTTTAAAAATAGTCTAATAAAATGAAAAATAAAAACAAGGTGGGGTGGGGTATCCCATCCCTGTCTAGCCTGAAAGAGGGGAAAATTTGTCTCCTCTCTGCCGGGAAAGAGGTGACTTTATCATCAGTATTAATTTACATGACTAGAAATGACAATTTCATATCCAATACTCGATACTTGCAGGGACTCACCCCGAATACCCACCCCATTAAGTATTGGAAAGGGTATGGGGCGAAAGTCTTCGCCCTGGATTCTTAACAGGTCAGGGAAGGGTAGTGGCCACCCCAACCCGCCCTGACCCGATATTCTTTTTGGTTTTTTTTAATTATAAAAAAATTTAATAAAAAAGAGCCAGTAGAGAATCAAACCCCCAGATACTCAAGGTTAAAGACAATAAGCCTTGACCACTTTACTAAATGTTTTATTTTGTTAAATTTTTATTAGCTAACTTTTATACTATAATTTAAAATTTCCTTAAAATAACAAAATTAAATCAAGACAATTAAAAGAAAATATCGTATTTGCCGATTAACATATACCTTTATTTTACAAGAGCTTTGCCGCGTAAGAATGCTAGAACATGTATGTGCCCATTAGTCTTCACGTTTTTTAACATTTTTTCTCGAATTAAGTGAGATAATAAGTAAAGTTAAAAGGTGTAGCTTTTTGTAGTTGAGTGGGTCTGATGAGATGTGTATTTGATTTGTTTGACTAAATTCAAATTTGAAACAAGATGAGATAAAATGAGATGGCCACTTCGAATACAATTGAAATATTTGACAAAAATTGAGTGCAAAATTGGATAAATAGTTGGAGATAGATGATATTAAATGAGATTAAGGAACTTTAGGGGGCAAAAAAGAGATTTAGAAGTTTAATCTTCTCCGTCTTTTTATAATTTGAAATGGTGAATTGCCTGAAAGACCAAAATTCATGAAGTGTGTTCACACTTCTTTTTCATAATTACAAAATATCAACATGATCTCCAAGGTTTCTTTTCGCTCCCCATTGATTTATGGATGTGATTAAAATCATACAAGGAAATGAGTTGAGATTTTTAGAAGTTTATGGATTATGAGCGAATTTCAATCTTTTAATTTCGACAATTAAAAGATCTTTTAGATACTTATACATTCCACAATGAATTCGGAAACTTTTAATAAAATATGAGGTCTCATTAAATTAATGATGACGACAATAGATGTTTTATTAATGAAAGTGTGAAAACATGTATGAAGAGAACATCACTAAGCCAAACCAAGGAAGGTGTTCAACCCTTGAGTAACATATGTAAATGGGGCAAAAAAGAAGAGAATATAGATATTGTTATGAAATTAAAAGAACTCAAGACAATATCGAAGAAATTGAGAAGCACAAGAGAAGAGATCGGAAGAGCGGAAATTTTCCACTCTTGTTTGATGGTTCAAATGAAATATCTAAGCCCCCTATTTATAGATACAATAAAGGGCAAAATTGTAATTATGAATTACAACTTTATAATTATAATTAAAATAACTAATCTTAATATCAATTTGCAAAGTTATAGATATATCCAACTCATAATCCATTGTTTGGTCTCCCACTTGCATGTCTAAGAAAACTTGTTCAATGTATAATTTTTTTTGCAATTTCATCCACTTGCATTTGAAGATAATCCACTTGCATTTGATCTTGATCAATTCATTGTATTTAATAGTCATCCACACACGTCCAATTTACTTAAACAAGTTTTGAATTCATTGTATTTAATAGTCATCCACACACGTCCAATTTACTCAAACAAGTTTTGAATTCATAAAAGATATTCAGAAATCCCTACGACCATGAGCCGTGTTGTTTAGTCTAGTAGGCAAATTTAGACTTGAACCACTACCGGTAGCTTCAACGACAACGCATAAACCGTCATGGTATTGGTTTCTTATTTGGACATGGGGGGAGAGAATCCATTAGGGTTTCACGGACAAATCTTGAGTGCCAAATTGTTTAGAATGGATGGCTAAGATTATTTGTCAAATTCATTTGTCAAAACCATTAGTACACGGCAACTGCCCCATGAATATTTATATAAATATTACCGAATCATAAGTCTTGTGATAAAAAAACAACATTCACATAATTTAACAAATTTACACGCTATGGGTCCGATTTTTTTATCATTTTATAAAATATCAATATATAACATTTAATTCAAAGTAACTCGGTAAAGTTGACTAATAATTCTAAGTTCGAAATGGAAAACATCACCCACCCCACCCACCCCACCCGACCAAAAAAAAAAAAAAAGGGAAAAGCAGTGAAGTAGAAAAGCTCCTTAGCAAATAGAATAACAATAATTGTCTAAATCATTTTAATCATTACCACTATATTTCATAATTATAAGATTCTAAAAAAATTACGATTATATGACAAGATTCGATCATTTATGAATCATAAAATCTTAAAATTATAAGGTTAGGTCATGAGTTTAACCATGCTTTGCACCAAACCTTACCGCCAAGGACATTAGTCAGCCAAGTCATCAAATGAAGTTCACCACTAGGTCTTCTAAAATAGATATTCATCTTAAACAAAGTTTTCTTTACACTGGGAATTTCTTCTAAGAAATTGCTTTACAGTCACACCTCTTGATACATACGGTGATGTTTTTAGGTCATGGCCATGTGAATTATCAATTGATGTGATTCGTCAAAAAGTAAGTGTCGTGTAATTGTGTTAAAAATCATATTCACAAATTGCCTGTGTAGCACAACCCCTTCTTTCATTACGGCCCAGTCCTGATCAGGCGTCAAACATCTGATGCCTTTATAGCGCTAGACACTGACATGTCGTTCAAAGACACGTGCCCCGTGTTAGAACCACTATTGGCTTCTAATAAACCTGATCAATTTCAGCAATAGCACAGGATTGAATCTCGAGTAACTATTTTTCTATTAGTTATCGGACTCCATACAGTAATCCGATCTAACTCCATAGAAAACACCGTGAGTGTTGGGTTGATTGCTCCAAAACTAATGTAAACTTCTATGAATAAACAATTGCAATTAACCAATAAGCATACATCAAGATGTTATCAATAAGGCAGGACGGAAGAATAACTATAAAGAGCTTTTTTGAAGTGGGGGAAAAAAGAAAAAAATTGGCAGTCATTTTAAAATTACAAGTTTTTTTAAGGTTACACGTGTGTTCCGATCTCTCATCGCACAAAACAAAACTATTTCATTGCTACTGCATCCTAAAAAATTTTGCACACAATACTACTGCACGAGGTATGAACAACTCAACTCAGAATTAATATAGAAGAAATACACCGAATAAAAAGAGCAACCTTGTGAAATGATTCCGACCTGTGTACCATCTGAGGAACTGAGAACACACACCAAACTAATGAAGAACCGCTCACAGAAAAAGAGATCGGAAGAGCACACGTCTGCTGATGAATGTGGATTGGCCTGTTTTTTGATACAAAGGTACGTATACCATTTTCCTCAGCATACTGTTGCCACATTTCATTTTGAAATCTCATCTCATTTCCTCAGCATTGAACTTGTTCCAAGCTTCCTGTTGAAATTTTATATTTTGATGAATATGCATATAGCTTGAGTGATGAATACTAGACGAACATGTAAATCATACATGGCAATATGCATGGAACCGTTTCAAGTATCTCTACAAGGCTTATATTATATGCCTTATAGCATGCATGCTTCAAGTGTGGCCTTCATTGAACAACTCCAATCTTATTAAGTCTTACGCCAAGATTACTGAGGAATCATACGAGAACCTTCTAGATTCTTTCAACTTCTAGTAGAATATTACATTTGTCGAGATTCTTTCAACTTCTAATAGATCATTGTTCTCGAGAATAAACCAGAATCGGCCTCCACATGGAGCCCACCATGGGCCGGTAGCAAGAGGGGGCACTTTATTGGTCCATCTAAGAAGGGGGCCCACACAGAGCTGTTCATTTTGTTATATGATTACTAGCTTGAAAATTTATAATAAGCTGCCGAACTAATTAGTTTTAACATTGTTGCTGCGTTCCAAGTTAGGCTTTTAATTTTGTTAATTTTAGAGCGAGATCGGAAGAGTTGTTTGGTTTATCATGAACATATTTTTTTATTTTTACATTATTCTCAGCTCTTCTATTAATTTGTCTTGAAGCTAATGCCTCACATCCCATAGCTAAAACACCCCATACCCGATTGAACATTTTTTAAAACTTCTTATTGGCAATGGCAAGTGGAACAACAGATGTATTTATATGAAAAGTTTTCCAACGTATCCACTGTTTGAAACAATGAAAATTGGAAGTACCTTTAGAAGGTCAAAAACCTTTTCAGCCACGTATTTTTGTTGGACAGTAGCTCCCTTCTGTTGAACCTTGTCTGGATGGACACACAAAGTTGCTTTATGGTAAACCTTTTTCACTGATGTGGAAGTAATTAGATCAGTCAACGAAACTTGCTGCCAGCCACACTCGGGCCATAACACCTGCAAGCAATTATCAGATAGACCCAAATTATTACTTATATAAGATAAAGTTATCATGTAACAGATAACATCATCAGGTTTGCATTCAAATAATATAAGCTGTCTCACTTGTCTACTTACTGTTAATTACCAGTTCTAAAGGAGAACTTTTGATAATTCTATAGCCAGGTACTATTTAGTGTAACCCTTAACCATTAAAAAAAAAAAAAAGGGAAAATAATGCTGGAAGTGAAAGCGTTAGATCCGTTTATGCAATTTCATTTCATACATTTTAAACAAATGAACAGAATGATAGAGTAGCTTTTAATTTTTCTTTCATAAACGATTTAAAGAAATGATTTTTCAATGCAAACTCATTAACTGTTGGGTTTCGGTTTATGTACATTTTATAACAGGAAAATTGCAGGAATGGTATACTAGTCACACCTTAACTATGATATTAGCTAGGGAATGTTTGCAAAGGATGCTTAATAAAATTTCCAACGGTTTAAGCCACTGTCAGTTTGGAACATCAAGAAAGCCACTTAATTTCAAAATGGTGTGATCTCTAGAATGGACTAAATAAAACCCCACCTTTAGAACGGGAGGGAAGATAGAAAACAAGATAAAAATAAGATAAGATAAGATAAGATAAAACTCAAAGGTTGAACAGGTAAACGAAAGCACCTGTTGCAATGATGACAGTAGAGCTCGCAAGTTTCCTTCTTTCCCCGCAGCCCAACACTTTATATCATTGTTCACAGTTTCAGCAAACATCTGTAACATAGGCCATGTTAACAAGATCATTATATTTTAAGAAAAAATTCGGTCAAACTAATCACCCATTTGGTCTAATTCTATTACAATCTAGAAATAGATTGCGAGATAAAGTTCAGTTATAAGGTAAAGTAAGTTTCAACTAAGTTTGGGGTTAAGTTTGTCTTTACATGCATGCTCATTTGTTCTTGATTTTGAGCACATGTGGTGCGTTTCCACGTCTTCTTTTGTGTGTGTGTGCGTGTGTGTGTGTGAGAGAGAGAGAGAGAGAGCAATAAGAACATCTAGACAGAAGGACCGACCAAAAGAACAAAATGAATGAAACACAGGTACTAAAATTAGTCACTCCCCAATAAAATAAAATTGTCCAAAATTGTCCAGAACAAGCACACGCAAGCTTAGTAGCACATAGAAGAGATGAAGAGCCTGATTAATCACTACAAATGCATTCTCCATGTATCAAAAAATAATCTTACTTGTTTGGCTTCCTGCTCACGCTGTGCCTGAAGATCACGTTGATTTTTATCAGCCAATGCTTTAGCCTGAGGAAGGAAAGAAAGAATTGGGAATTTATAAGCCGAACAAAGGTATTGGTGAAAAGATTCATATCACAATTGCCGTTGAACCATTACAGCCGTTGTAATCAAAATGTGCACTTGCTTAGAGTAGCTAAATATTTGTTTCATAGGAGACTGTGCACATGCTACATTAATGAAGGCATTGCATTCTCAAATCCTAGAAAAGAACAGAATATGAAAGGGAGTTAACGTTAGGGACTGCTCTTCCAATTAGCATGGATGTTCACACATCTTAGAGAAACTTTTCAATCAATGGCTACCTTGGCATACATATTCTCTGTAAGTCTCAGTTATCTGAGCCACTGTTTGTCAAAATTAAATGTAAGCTACATGATCTCACCATGATGCATAGCAGTTAAGAGGAATTAGTAACCCCTGGTCTTCTATATATGCTCTCAGCTATATCTTTAATTTTTCACAGCTTATGCATAACATATCATGACGGGATAGCCAGCATAACTAAATGAAAGTCTAGTTCTTGGAACATACCATACGAGCTTGAGTCCTCATATGATGATTTAGTCTTGCTCTTCGTCTTTCCTCACTTTCCCCTTCTATTTCCTTAAACACTCCTGATGAAGTGGCATCTGAACACAAAATACAAATGGAAACTAATTACAAAGACTTAAATATTACTATCACCAATTATCTTAAGAGCATAGATCTAAATCATTGTGGGTTAAAAGAAAGAAAACTTACTTCCGACAAAAAAGAGAGAGGGGGTGGGTTTTTTTTTTTTTGGGGGGGGGGGTTACACATAAATCTCACTAGAATGTTCATCATACTCACTGTCCAGCAAGTGCTTGTTTGGGAAGGACTATATGCTTTGGCAGAACTATATGTGTAGATAAAGAGCTTGTTCTCTTGAGCTTTATGAAAAGAAGTTTTAAATTTATAGGAGAATGTATGGTGGAAATGTAAAGAAAGATTATTGGGAGGTGTGAAAATTTGTTTTTCATGGAGAATTTGGTTGGTATTAATTTGATAAATTTTTGCTTTTATGTAAAGTTCCAAAGAAAAAGCTCAAAAAGAAAGTGGTTAGATTTAGTTGCAAGTGAAATATGGGGTTAAATTTGATCTAGTTATAATTTAAGTGGATTACAATCTATCACAAAGAAGATAGATGATTACTTAATCCTTTCAGTTGAAAATAACTTCTTTTTCAACTTCTGTAGTTATCATTCAGCCATCTTTAGTCTTTAAGCAAAAGTTGTTTTGACAATTATGGACCTCGTAATACCAGAATATCATTATTGACATTAATCTAAGTATAGCTCATTCAGTATTAACTTGGAAAATATTGGGCAGATATGGATTGTTTGGGAAATGAAAAGGTTAAAGACATGGCATGGGGTGGCAATTTTCTTATATTTTCATGCTGCAACTTCAACAAACACTGATTTGCATATATACGTTTAGAAGTTGTCCTAAACAGTACCTAATACTTCATATTTCATTACTTTGGTATATCTTGTGATATAACTTTCATGAAGAGATAAAAAAAAATCTTGGATTCTAATCATAAGTGTGAAATTATTACTATCAACGATCCATGGAGCCCATAAGAGCACTGATAATAGAGATTATAGAATAACTGTTGCTTTAGCTGATGAGAGTACCTCCAAAAAGTGCAGAGAAGTCAACAACATTATTGGACATAAATGAAGACTTCTTAGTGCTGGACGATGATGTAGTGGAATTTTTAAATTCAGACTCTTTCTTCTCATGAAATAGCGTATCAAACAGAGAGTCCTGAAACCAACCAGGGGAGAACAAAACACAAACTCAGTAAAAATGAATTTCATAACGAAGTAGATATATGACAAAACTATTCAGGTTTAGTTTCCTGCCTCAGTTGTAGAACTTCGTCTTGATGTACGGTTTGGATGGACATCACTGCCAAAAAACATATCCAGATCGTCTGCATTCTGAAATCCTTTGTTCACTTCATTGGCCCTTTGAGATCGGAAGAGCGTCTGTAGGGAAAGAGTGTAGGCAATGGTGCATCCTGTTTTCCTATGGGTTCTCTCTTACTTGGATTTACCTTCTTTTTTCCTACAGGAACTTTTATATGTCCAATCCTCTCTGGATATGATCTGTCGTTTGTGCTCCTGACGTGTTTCAGTTTATTTGTTCTGTCAGTATTCACATCATCCCGGACTTTTCCCATGGCAAAATCTTCAAGTTCATCAATTGAAGATTGACCTGAACCTTTTGCTGCATTTTGTTTCACAGAATCATCAAATGGCCAAGAAGCATCTTCCAGTGATACGGAGGACTCAAAGACCATAAACGGATCATCCACCACCTTGGAATCTGAGTTTAATGGACGGCGACTTGACTGATTTTTGTCAGTGTATGCTCTGTGTAAAGATTAATTTTTAAAAAGCATGAGTATCATTTTCAAAAATTAACAGGTAAAAGAGTTGACTGGACGATAATACACATACGCCACAACTTTGGTTACTTCTTTCGCATACAGAGAACGAGGATCAGGAGAGCTATTCAAGTTACATAGGTAAATACATACTATTGCTTTGATGTGAACAATTATCACTATTTAATCAGTTCATACTAAATTTATAGAATTATTAATTTTCGTCTTCTGATCTCAAACCATAGACAAAAAGCTTTCAGTGCTTTCGCCATAGTGCATGAAAAGAAAGCAAAATAATCTAACATCTATCCTCTCAAACAAAAGGCAGAAGTTGATAAAAGACCAAAAACATCCCATATATTTCTATGTTAACTGAACTATTTATAACATCTTTACATCTTGATTTCCACTACGTTATAGAGAAAATACTACTAAGAATACAAGATATAACTTATATATCAATATAGCTATTTGACTTCAACAGACCCTCCTATATGATATAAATTCCGTAAAGCACAGAATTCCATCCAACTCATTCTAATTCAGATTCCCCATATATTATAAAATCAAGTCCTCAGTCCTTCTATCCTGTTATATTCGAACCTAAGTAATTAGCCCAGCCAGTCTTCAGGTCTACTTAACCTATGTCATTATCAAAGTTCGAAAAGGCGGAAATATGCCTCGAGCGTTATTTCTTGATGAGGCAAGGCGTACGCCTCAAGGCGATTGAGGCGTAAGCCTCTCGACAAACCGATACAAATAAGTCCAAATATTATAAAACAAATAACTTATTTCAAGCAAAGCAAAATAAATTGATGTATCATCACATGTTGCTATTGTTTACAATCTTGTAGTTTACAACTTATAACTAACTAGGATGATAAGTGGACTAAATGTCGCGTGTAGAAAAACCATTTATGAGAAAAAGAAAATAAGTAGCTAGCAAGAAAAAGGTAACATGCTTGTAGAATATCAATTTTTTTGATTGAAACACGGCACCTTCTTTAGGAGAAACAATAGAAAAACAAGAAGATTTATCGATATGATACGAACTCCCTTGCTTCCAAATTCCAACTTATTTGGCTAAGTTTTTTATTTGTTATTCGATTCAAATTTTAATGAAGTTTTTACTTTAGTAGTAAACCGAAAACAATTTAAAAAAAAATCAAAATTGGATGCCAATTTAGAGGCTTATGCTTATTGAGCCTTGAGGCGCAACCATAGAGGCGTATGTCTCACCGCCAAAGGCTTAAGCCTCTAAGGAAATTGTCTCACATTAGTGCCTCAAGGCACCAGACAACCGCCTCAGGCCGAGAGATCGGAAGAGCACACGTCTCGCCTTTTCAAACTATGGTCATTATTAATTAACTAATAATATACACAAAAGAACCTCATCTTGCCTCATAAGCTCCTCCATGACCAAAGAGATCCATGACTGAAGAAACAAGGACAGATGACTCAAAGGAGAACTCTGACACAATTCTACAGTTAAAAAAATTTCAACTACCAGTACACATCATATTCATGGTTTCTCTATCATTGACAAAATTCAAAACATATGAGAAGATTGAATTACTTTCTGGCAACCGTATAGCACATGTAATAATACGTAACCAACCATGGACAGCAGGACTTGACCCTTTCACTCAAATATCGCCCAAATATTATCCCATGATGTATTTGTTATGTACCATACACATGCAAACTGCCCCTTGGCGGTGAAAACCTACAGTGTTTCTTTCTATTACCCAAGAATTAACCTACTTATATATTCATACAAATTTAGCCAATCCTCATTAGATGATTGCACTTTGTCCAAGTTGGGCCCAATGCATATCTAATGTCCCTTTGGATGTTGAACGTCAGTTACTTCTAGCATTCAACTTAAATTCTTCATTTCAGAGGCCTTGAATTCAAAACGCATCGTGACCTAGCGCCTAAGAGAGTACTAGTTGCTATTAATTATTATTAACATTGTTATCAACGGTAGATATTGATAGAGTTGCCATCCTTCCATTAAAATATAAAGCATATATTTGCCAGTAAGATCACATATGCCAACCTTGAGCCAAAGATAGCATTAACTACTTCATGAAAATGCAGCATCTCCTAATTGCTTTTTCGCATTCAAATGACCTTTCTCTACATGGAAGTTCAAATTCAAACTGGTAAAGACCTGAAATTGATAAGAACTACCTGAATCAATTCATTCATCCAACTGAGAAAGATTCTAAATTGAGAAGAATTACCTGAATCAGTTCATCCACGCCTTCAATAAAACTTTACCCTGTTGTCTTATCTAGTCGTGTCTCAAGAGCCGATGCTCTAACACAAATTCCCAAAATTATTTCAACTAATATAAATAGTATCCCATCTTATACAAGCAATATACTCAGTCCAACAATAATCATCAGATTCTCCAATAATTCTAAGTTTGAAGCAATCGTGAAATCAAGAACAAAATTCAAAGCTGAACCACTGCATTTCCCTCACAAATCAACACAAGCAAATAAATTAAGCGAAATCTAGCGACAAAATTCACGTATATTACACACATACCCATTATTTGAAGGGTTAGTTGTTCCAAATCCCGGGATCATATCATCAAATCCTTTCACGTTATGCTCTTTTTTTGCCTTCACGCCACTAGAGTTCATCCCAAAATTCCCAAACAAATCATCAACAGAATTCATTCCTTTTGTGGTTGAACCCAATAGATCGTCATGCCCACTGGAAACAAAAGAGTTGCTGTAATTTGAAGAATTCGTCGAACTCTTAAACACGGAATCCAGGTCAACGTCCCCGTGATTCGAACTCGAAATGGGGCCGCCAAAAATATCATCGTTGTCTAAATAATTGTTGGATTTCCTATTGCCAACATTAACGTTGGATCTGAATATCCCATCAACATCATCGACAAAAAAGGAGGCGGAATCATTTGATGATGTTGAATTAATGCCTACGTTTTGCGGAAACCCATTGCTGCTTCTGAAATTGGGCTTCGGCCTCGACTTCAATTTCGCCAAGGGAGCTGATTTTCCCTGGGCTTTGAACCCAATACTCTCAACCAAAACTCCAAATTCATCCATTCTTCAACTGGGTTCCTAATAATACTATTGAACAACCTATCAACACAAAAAAAAAAAAAAAAAATTGAAATGCAAAATACTGAATTGTGGAAAATGTTCTTGAATTTTATGTATGTCCGACTACTTTTGGGGGAGAAGAGATATGAACGGCAAGATAGAGATGAAGAAAAATATACAGAATCTATATATAATAACGAATGAACGGATGAAATTACAAACAAAAATGGATGAATCAACGAAAAAATAAGTAGAATGTTGAGAATAAAATTTCGTGACAGCTATATTCTCTCCCCACTGTGCGCGTCGGTAGGGGCAAGCGTGGAAAGATTCTTGCAAGGCTGGGGCCTGCTTTCGGGAGGAAGGCCTTTACTTAGAAAAATGTTTCGTCTTGGTCATCTAATTTCAATTCCTTCTAATTTGACTAGCCATGTCTCATAAGCACCAATGAGTTAACCCAATCATATATATACATACATATCTATATATATATGAAGTAATAATATTATTTTTGAAGTTTATTAGAGTAGTTGATAAGAATTCTATAAGAAAAGAACAGTAGGGTTCTAATGTGAGTAGCGTAATCAGAAGATAATTGAATGAGTATTTGAAACTTAACAACTCATAACTGATATACAAATTTATTTTTTTAATTTCAAAAGGTAAAAATAAAAAAAAAAAAGGATTTTTTTTAAAAAGAAAAACAATGTAGTCAGTGTTCAGGCTAGCCACCCCCTAGCTCTGCCCATGATGTCAGTCGACATTTATTGTAGAGTAAATTGATAGATCAAATATTAGGTAAGTCAAGAAATATTAAGTACGTCTAATAAGAAAATTTGATTTGCAGTCGCATCTCGTTGTTTCTTCCCCCCACCCCTTCCCTTCCCTTTCCTTCCCTTCCCTTCCCTTACCTTATTTCTAGAGTGGTCAATAGAAAATGTACGTATGTAAGTTTAAGCATTTGCAATATACAAAATGAATTTGAAAAATAATATGACTTCTAAAATTATAATTTACAACCCCTTTTTTTGGAAAGAAAATGAGGTAATTTTATTCAAGGCATCCCATGAATATAAGGAGCAAGTAACAATAGAGGAATATAATTAATCCAATAAATGGAACTAGCACTCTGCATGGGAAAAGTTGCTAAAAAATGCGAAAGAGTATTCTTAGTCCTTGGGATATATCGAGACCCTCTATATTGAACCACCAAACATAGCATCCTGATATCCCGATAGATCAAAGCTAATGGAGATTTCCCTTTTACGTCCTGCAATCCCAACATAACTCGCTGAGCATCAGCCGATATTTTTTGCACATGATAGTTTTCCCTAGCCAGCAAACTTAGGCGATACTGGACAGTCACTACCTCCGTTGCTACTATATCCATATTAATCTCAGAATACACCCCAAAGGCTGCTAACAACATCTCATATAAGGATGGCAGAAAATTCGATCCTCTCCATAACCCGACGGATACCTGATCCGTTTGAGGAAAAAATTCCCGATCCATGGATTTGTGGAGCAAATCACGGTAGAATTTGTGATCCAACACATGATAGCGGATCGGATTGGATCATGGTCGATCCGATCCCATCCGATCCATTTAATAATTATTATTAAAAAAAAAGGAAAACATTTTACCTTTTCAGAATCATATTCGGTCAAGTCAACATTCATTCACTCCACACCACCACCAGTCATCCCTTCCAAGTCCCACCCACGAACCTAACCCCCAGCCCTAAATCCCCTTCGTCCATCAGTCTCTCACGCAAGACGCAACGTATAGCTGCCTCCTATGTTCAGTCATCCGGTCGCCTGAGCCACTCTGTCACCGCCTCCAGCCCTCCAACCACCTCAAGGTCAACCGTCCAAGTTAGTTAATCCCACATCTCTAGCTCATCTCTCACTTTGTTATATTGCTTGGGCAGCCAATGGCCGTCTTTTTCTCTAATTTCTATATCCAGTTCTTCAAATTGAAAATCTTTAGCAAACATTTAATACTTGGTTAATTAAGTTTAATTATTTCGTGTTTAGTTTACAGTTTTTAAACTCCTCCAACTAAATTTTTTGTTGGATTGTGTTTGCTACTAAGCTGGTTGTAAATAAATTCACAAGGATGAGAGATGTCTTATGAAGATAACGTAGTATAATAGTGGAGGAATTTGGGTTTGTGAAAATTGGAGAAGTGGATTATGGAGGAAAAACCAAGAACTAGCGATAACCTTTGTTATGAGGTGCCCTATGTCATTTTTTGTGTTTTAAGAATCCCATATTAGAATTTCAATGAGAATGCACTTGGAATTATCTGCTTTATGTCAGGTTGTATTTAGAATTTTCTTGATATCAACTGAATACTTGATAGTTGATATCGATTTAATTTCATTTTACTGTTAAAATAGATTGTAGTGTATTGTATGATGAGAAAGCTAAGTTAGGAGATTAGAGTAGTGTAATGTAATGTATGATGTTTAAAAAAAAATGTTTCGTAGATCGATTGGTGGATCGCAATCTTGATCCGATCCGATCTGCTCCGATCCATAAGTCGTGGATCATGGAGCAAATCATAGTTTTGTAAATCTTTCGTGAATCAAATTGGATCGGCGCCGATCCGATCGGATCCATTGCCATCCCTAATCCCATCGACATCACAAAGCACTACATCCAGACCTATTGAGAAAATTTTGCTAAAACTTATCAGTGTCTTCCAACCGTTGGATGGAACTTGAGAGGGCGTTACGTCCAAAAATTGTAGGCACTTGGCCACAATTAGAGGAAGTGGCATCCTGAACCTAACCTTAAACCTCTTGGCATTGTCTACCACGATGCCCTCTCGGGGCAGCGAGCTTGCTTCCCTTCGTATGAGACCCATAGCTACACTATGTTAGGTACCCTGAACCTCTACGTGACCTCGTAGAGGTTGTTCTGTTTGACCTTGGACTGAAAATGCTTAGCAGCCCAAGGCACATCTGGTCCGATAAGAGTAGAAGGTCTCCCACTAGACCAGCAGAGGCCAGCCTCGAGGTATAACCAATCCTCGCCACTATAGCCCTACTGATAGGAATGGCTTGTAAAGGGCTGGGCCAACCTGGCTAGAGGTCCCTCATTCCTCCTCATTTGACCAGTCATTATCAAAGTCCAGTCCTTTAGAAATGGTTTCCTCATCTTCTATTCATTCTACCCAGACATATCCTCCCTAAGAAAAAGACGACCTCATTATCCGTCATCTAATCGACGCAAATCTCCACCTCTTTTTCCCCTAAATTTTCAACCCTAGGCTCACTATTTCCTGCCATACTCAAAACTCTTCATCAAACTCCCAGCAATTAAACCTACCAATTTGATGATTCACTCACCAAGAGAACCACTTAATTTCTGGTCACGATGAAAAAGAAAAACAATTACCTTGTTACAAAGAAAAAGGTACTAAAGTACGTAAAGGATTCCTGAAAACTGCAAGGGTGATTGAAAGGAGCTCGGTAAAACTAGAAAGAAATTATGGGAGATATAGCAAAAGTCAGAGAGAAGAAATGAGGAGAGAAAGAAATGGGGACTTATAAAAGAATTGGGGATAGAGAAGATAACCTTGGAAAGGAGAAGAAGATGTCAATCATTAAAGTTGATTAACGTTCCTCCTTCTCAAGGCCTGCATATAGCGAGAAAAAACCACGTGGTACACACAAAGGAAAGACAATTTCAAATTTCAAAAACTCAAAAAATTGGCAATAGCGCACACAACAAGCTAGCAAGAAAATAGGCTTCAAGGGTGCTCCTTCTCGGAACTCAAAACAATAACCTTGAGGAAGCATTTGTTTATACCCAAGTCTGAGGTCAGAGTCAACATCCTCTGAGTCAAAGGGTTGACCCACTAGGCCACAAGTTGGCGACCCAACCTTGGAAAGGAAAAGCCAACCTTGAAAGGAGAAGGAGACGTCAATCATGGAAACTAATTGACATTCCTCATTCCCAAGGCCTACCTGCCAGTGAGAAAAGGCCATATGGTAACGCAGGTGACAGAAAATTTCAAAATTCAAAAACTCGAATAATTTCGAATAATTGGCAGTAGCGTACACAATAAGCTTGTAGGAAAATAGACTTCAATAGTGCTCCTTCTTAGAACTCAAAGGAGCACACTTGAGGAGGCATTTGTTTATACCCAAGTATGAGGTGAGAGTAAACAGCCTCTGAGTCAAGGGGTTGACCCACCAGGCCACAAGTTGGCGACCCAACAACGTGGGCCTATGACAACTACCCCAGGAACCTCACGAGGTCAAAGGCAGCAGACCTCTACCATTGAGGTCAACAATCGGTTCATCAGGTCAACTCTTAAGGCCAGCTCATGACCTCCCAGGCACTCACAGTGCCACTAACAAGTTAGCTCATGAGGTCACAAGTTTCGATTACCTACGATCCACGGTGCTACCTTACACTTGTCAACTACGAGACAACTTGCAAGCCAACTTGCATACCTTTATTTCTTAATAGAAGCGTTACAATAGCATTAAATGTAAGGATAGTCTCTGTTCTTTGCATAACATCATTTAATTAACAAATAGTCAACATAGCTGGTACTTAACATTAGCTAATTGTATTTGCAAGGTTTCTCATTGGTTTCATATACTATAAATAGAGGGAGATACACAAGAGACATTAACCCCCCTCACTTACAACAAATATTCTTTGTCATCTCCATATTTATTCCTCTCATAACTCTCTTCTTAAACTCACCAAACTCATCAATGCTTTCGCATTTATTGCTCGAATCAATTCAAAAACAAGTTTCTCGCTTAAACAAATTCATTTATTGGGTCAAAGCTAAAATTTGGCACCAGCACAGATAGATGAATATGTATAAGTGTACAGAAGACGAAATGATAGAAAGATCAAAATAAATTTTTAAAATGTGTGTACTCTTATTTTTTTTGATTTAAATAAAGGTTAAAATTGTCTTCATAGAAAAAGTGAAAAATGAAAATTGACAAAAATAGTATATAGGGACATTTTGTGCATATTTTTAAAAGTTTGGAGACCTATATAATTGAAAAAAAAAAGGGTTAGAGATTAAATTATTACTTTTTACAAAGATTGAGGACCTTTTGTGAGTTTACCCAAAAAGTTTCTATAATCTCGTTTTTCCTTTTGAAGTCTCAACTAAAGACAAAAGTAAACTATTAACCAAAAAAAAAAGAAATTGAAGACAGATGAGATTGAACAAAATTGAACCTTTTTTCTGTTTTTGGGACAAAACAACAGTTAACTGTTAATTAAGCAAAAATTAACAAAATGTACAAATAAACAGGAAGGAGAGAGGATGAGTTGCGTGGGCTACAGCATACAGGCATGACTAGTGCAATTGGAATCTCCAATTGTAATTTCCACTTCTTCTATGTGATTCTAGAATCTCCAAATTTAATTTTTTTTATTTTCTTTAACAAAAGATTCCCTACAATGCAACAGTTTCCTAGTTAAAACTACTCTAAAATTGATCTAACATTATATTTATAGCATCACATGGTGTCATACAGTCATATAACTGTGAATTTTCATACAGTGTATCTCGATAAACGCCACATAGACATATAATACTTATGATATCATACTATATGATACTAGACCAGGACTAAAAAATAGCCACTTCCGTTTATAGTTTGCTGCAGTTTCTCTGGCCTCTTCCGAAGTAAGCATGTATATCTTCCCCACCTCAATTTTTTTTTCTTATTCACTTCAAATGGGCTTTTTAAATATACAAGTAATAAATATGCACGTTGCATGTCTTATGCAAAAATATTGAAATATATACATATGTATTTGAGGTAATAATATATATATATATATCTATATATAAGAAAAGGAGAAGTGACTTCAGTATCTTTTTCCCACTTAAAAAGATACTGGAATCTCTTATATATATATATATATTTTTTTTTAGCTTTTACAATTTTTAATTTAAATAGTAGTTGTAACCACCTACTTTTCACATTTATCCAACTCACTTTTCACATTTATCCAACCCACTTTTCACGTTTATCCAATAATTGTAGATATTTTATTTATTTTGTCTTTCTCATATTTTCTATTTAAGAATATTTTTTATTTTCCATGTGAGTTTTAATATTCCCCTTAATTATTCCTTTTTTCCTTTCCATGTATTTTTGCTACCTACAACCAGATTTAAATGCGTTGTCTTACTGTCTGCAAGCATATTTAAATGTATTGTGTGTTTAAATTTTTAACTTCCAAAACATTTTCTTTCTCGGCTCGTGCGTTTTCATTTATATATATTGTCAGTATAAGTTGTAAACCCCCATTATTCCACATTTACATGCCAATTCAATAACATTATTATTTTTTTCATTTTTTAAATTTTTTAATTCGGTTACTAGTGGTAACTACCCACTACTCACATTTATCTAACGGTTATAATAAATAATAATTATAGTGACGATATAATTACCCTATTAAATATTAATAATGATATATATATTTCTTGAACACGATAATTAATTGATATATGACATTTATAGCAATAAGAGATATATAGCAGCACAACTTAGAAGCATAATTCAAATTGCCCAATGGGAAAAATATGTTGATATAAGTTTAAAAAATTATAATAACAATATAGGTTAAACCACCAAAATTTGTATATTATCTTTTTTTCTTTTTTAGAACCCCCAAGTTTCACGGTAGAAGTTCCAAGCTTTTTATCAAGATGGGGATCAAGAAACAATTATAGAATGATATGTGTTTGAGTCATTTCTTTTCTTAAATTTTTCTTAGCCGGAATCTCTTTAATATTGCAAAATGATACAATTTTCTACACATTATTTTTATATTTTATTTTATTTTTGTAAAAAATATGTAGCTCACGATAACATATGAACAACGACTGATACAATATTTTTTGAATCAGTTGGAGTTTTACACCTTACATCATTGAGCACGATTTATACTTTTGTGTTCACGGTAGGCTTGAATCAATATTGGAGAATTACTGTTCTTGGTCAGGCACTGTAGCTGAGTGAGGTGAGAGAAATGGGTATTCCTTTTATACAAAAATAGATTTTTTTATATAATAAATAATAACTAATTCACTTTGTAAAAGTAGAAATGCAACATGGTTAATATAAAGAATTAGCGAATTCAGCATAAAGTCTACAAGAAATAACATAGCGAAAATATGATTCACTTGAAATACATAAATTTGCTATATAGTGCGAACAGGCTTAATTAGTTAAAATTATTACATGACGATGACATAACTATATCTGATTATTAAAATAATTTATTACCCTATTATTATTTTTTTAATCACTTATTGTTTTCCGTGCATCGCACGGGAGATAGACTAGTATATATATAAAAGAGTAGATTAGTATGCGGTACCTTTTACTGTAGTTTTCCTACTAAAAAGTCTTTTAATAAGGTCTTTTTCGAGATTTTATTTTCTATTGTGGTAACTCGTGCGGTATTCTTAATTTTTTCAATTTTTAAATTTTTTATTCTCTTTTACCTTATCCATCCAATTTTTTGAAATGAAATTCACTATTTAGTTTAATAACTAACAGATATTTATCATCATTTGATTGTTTAAATTATGAATAAATTTGGTTATGCAATGATGGATAAGTGTCCATACGATTAAAATATTTGTAGTTTATAATTTTTTAGCAAAAAATTGGTAGTTTATAATTAATTCATAAAACAATGAAAATTAATTAATAACCTGTGTTCGTCAAATAATAATAAAATAGTAGAAATAAATGTGAATGAGGAACTTACTTGATAACTCATGTTCATTGGCTAATAAGTTTCTTTTTGGAACTTTTACTTTTTATGAATTGTCTTAATTAAATTAAATATTTAATTAATCAAACACACACACACACACATATCGTTAGTTTATGTTAATTGAATATTATAGTTGTAATTTTTCTTAACATTTCCCGCTATAAATATTAATAATTACGACTACTCTTCTTTCAAAAATATATGACTAATTTTAGGCATAATTAATTTATATTATTTTCATGCGATATGACTTTATTTATTTCAAACATAAAATATTTTGAAAATACGTGACACTGCCCAATTAAAAACTATTTTGTACAATGCCATTTATCTAAATTAGTAAAAAATAAAATGATATTTATGTGCATTAACAATAGCAATAGGGTTTTTTGTTTTAAACTATAGTTATCTTTAACATGACAAGAACAAAATTACATAGTATTGGAGTCTGTTCACTCCTCAGTCTCCTATATTATTTCGTTGATATTAAAAATCAATTATTTCTTATTGAGTAACGTAACATTACAAAATTGCAGCATACCAATAAATAAATAAAATTCATATTATTTATTTTTTAAAAATGATTTGATATATATTCTTCTCATGCAATGCACGAATAAAAATCTAGTTAGTAATAATGTTATAGTGAATTCTGTTGACATGAGTGAAGAATTTGTAAAGAAAAAAATAATACTGAGTCGATGGTAATAGACCCCTATAGGATCAGTATATCGATAAATCGAATGTAAAGAGGATCATGATATATCAAGCACGCTGAGGAAGATAGCCAATTGAGGATCACATTCAATTATCTCTTTTTAAATCCTAGCAGTTTAAGAGTGACCAACTAAATTTTTGCTTATATATCATTGAATTATAACATGTGCAACAAACAAAAAGAATTTGCAAAATAATGTAACTTATAAAAGTAATATTATAACAAACAAATTTAATAAAATAAAAAATTTATTCATAACTTGTGAGAAAGTTTAAGCAGGGAAAAAGAGGAAAAAGAGGGGAAAAATCAAAAGACGTAGAAGGTTAAAATTAAGTTGTGAATTGATTAAACTCATTATTATTATTAATAAAAAATAAAACTAATTAAATATTAGATAGAGGTAGTAGTGTAAATTAGAAAAATAAGTGAGGGCAAAGTGTGAAATCAAAAGTTTCCTACTCATTCCCCCTTTTAATATACGAGTAGTTCAAACGTGCGTTGCACGTTGTCTGTATCATAAAAATCATTTACATAATGGTAGAATATATATTTTTATTATAAGCACACATGCTAGTTAAAAGTTATTACAATAAAATAACTTGCTAAGATGTGATATATCTTTATAGGCCTAAAAAAAAGTTATGAATCAAGACTCACATAGCCTGATGGCATTTGAGTATGTTTCTCACTCCCTTCATCAATATTCATATCTTCCCCTTTACAGTTCCTTTATCATAATAAAAATATCCTTTTTAGATTATTATTATCATTATTATTACTGAATTTTTCACCCTTATGTTGTACGGGTAGAGTTAAATGTACATTCATATCAGAATTGAAATGTGAGTCTGGACATCATGTTATAAATAAAATATAATATACCAGTTACATTGTATAAAATTACGAATTGATATGAGAATTACAATTCACAATGAGATAATTATAATAAAATGCCTGAGTTTATAATTCTAGTATCCTCCAAACATATCGTGTAAGTTCACACGCCAAACCTATATAAAGTTGTAATAATTAGTGGTCAAGTAAGTAGGGATGAAAATTTGACACACATAGACCCAGAAACCCAAATGACAGGTATGGGGCAATATTGTCTGCTCTACAGTGCGTCCAGGACGAGTGCGAGTCAGGTTAGACTCTCCTCATAGACCCGTAACTCACCAAGTATTTTCTTGTTTTATTTTTAATAAATTTAATTCTAAAAATGTGTAGAAATTAGAAGATATGACAATTTGACCGGTCGACCCATAAATTTGTAGCAATTTATTTTTATTTTTTGTTATAATATTTTTTTGAAAGGATTTTTCTATCGAATTGAAAGAATCATTTATTATATTAACAAATATTGAGAACTTTAAAATTCTAAACAAAGGTTTTGTTTTATTCTACGTTCATCAATTAATAATCTGTTGCACATAATATTAATTGAAAATGGGAAAATTCACGAGTCCTTTTGTGGGTCATGGTGGCGTCCCACCCCGCCCCATGACCTGACCTATTTTGACACACCCTATAAATATTGGACAAAAACGTGTTTGCGTAACAAAAATAATAAATATATAGTTTTATTTTAGTATTTGACGTGTTAAATTAATGTTTTATTAATATTATATTTCTATCATATATTCAATTAATGCTTTAATATATTTCATTTTTAAATCATCTAACTTATTTCTTATTATTAGTTAACAGTCTAATAATATGTATGGGATATGTACTCTTTTTATGAATAAAATTTAAAATTGATAGTTATAGTTAAATTATTAAATGGAGATATATTTAAAAAAATGCAAGAGATCTTAGACTTTCAATATAAAGGGAGACCATATATGTGGAACATTGTGAAAAGGAAAATAAGATCAAATAATGAATGAGTAATTTTTTTGTGCAGTTCATTTTCTTCTTGTGGATTAGATCGGAAGTTTTTGTTTACAAAATTTTCTCTAAAATTCATTATTATCTTCGTCAAATTAAAAATATCTTCAAATTAATATTCAATCCATACATTGCACGGAGAGATAAATTCCCAATATTTCATATAAAAAATTCATCACATAAATTATAAAAAATAATGAATGGTCACAGTATAATAATTCAATCAAGTAAAATAACAAGTTCAGTCGATTTTTTGAAGGTTTCACATCTACAGAAAAAAGATTAAGAAAATAAATTTTTTACATCTTCTATAACTTAATCGTCGCAACGTAAACGATATAGAAACAAAGATTAAAAAATAATCACAATTTCAAGTTAGATCATAGATGTTAAGAAAATAAAACTTAGTCATATATTATTATGACAGAATTATATTATATGTCTTTAGCTATTGGTGTGATGTAAATAAATGGATTTTTATTACACAAAAAAAGAGAATATATCAGTTGATTTGCTTTAGGTTTTTAAGTTTCCATTTATAATATAAGTTGTTTTGAAATAAGTTTCTAAGTTATTTTGAAATAAATTTTGGTTTCCATATTATCAAGGACTATGGGAAGGAAAATTTGAAAATCAAAAAAAGATAAATAATAAATAAATAAACAAACAAATAAATAAATAAAGATAATACTAGATAATTAGTTTATAATGTCTTCATTTTCAAATAATTCAATAGCTGGAAGAATAATTCTAAAAAATACTAATCCATAAGAAATTGGATAGTTATTCGCCGTCAAATTAACATAGGTAGCGAATAATAAAAAATTATAAAAACTCATAATTATATACAAATGCTAAAAAAAAAGAAATAAATGAGCAAACTAAAATAAAAAAGGAATATAAAAACTAATAAACTAATATAAATTATTGAAAACTCGTGATGAATATCTAAATAAGAAAATTTTAAATTTTAAAACTTGAAAATGAGGCTTATAAGTTTTTCAATTTTTTTTAATCATATAATATATAATACAAGAGTTTTCAATTGAATTTAGATTTTCAATTGCAATTTTCCTGCTCATAATTTTGCTGACCTCATCATAATGTTGCACAATGATTTGGGCCGGATTATCTTGATGTTGCACAATAATTTGCGCCAGATTACTCCCTCTACATATGGTACCTCAATTGAATCCTTGAATCCATGGAAACCAAATCCTAAAAAATGTCACTTTTCTATTATTATTATTATTATTATTATTATTATTATTATTATTTAGTATCGTAGATTGCATGGAACTTCCGATCTAGTTGAATTAAATTTTCTAGAAATCATGATTATATATACGGGTGTAGTGATTATACATATCTGCGCACTGTGACACGGTTGTTAAAAGGCACGGGGCATTACGTTTTAAGTATTATTTTTTACTATTGTTCTAATTGGATAAACTTTTTTAAATTATTGTCTACAAAATTTTGCGTTGATGCTTGCCGTTGATAAAACTCTAGATCTGTAAATAAAAAGAAAAATATTTTTTTGTTAAAGAAATTAAAACCCAGCCATTATTGATCTCCACGATCGGGTTTCTTAATGAAAATCTTCTGAATATAGAACAGTTTGAAATTAGTGTAGCTTTGTCAATATGCAAGTTTTGTCAATGCAAAGTTAACTCACTAATCTAGATAATGCAAAAAATGGAATACATACATTAAAACATAATAAAAAAATTGGAAAATTTCTTCTTTGGATATTCATCACGAGCTTTCGATAATTTATATTAGTTTATTAGTTTTTTATATTCCTTTTTTATTTAAGTTTACTTATTTCTATTTTTTAAGCATTTATATATAATTATAAGTTTTTATAACTTTTTATTATCTGCTACCGATGTAAATTTGACGGCGAGTAACTGTTCAATTTCTTATGAATTAATATTTTTCAGAATTATTTTTATCGCTAATGAATTATTCGAAAATGAAGACATTATAAACTAATTGTCTGGTATTATCTCTATTTATTTATTATTTATGTTTGTTTGATTTTCAAAATTTCCTTCTCAAAGTCCTTGATAATACAGAAACCAAAATTTATTTCAAAATAACTTGGAAACCTAATTTTCAAGCACTTCCCCACATTAACTAATACAATAACATGATTTTTTTCAACTCGATAGAAAAATTCTTTCAAAAAATAATATAATAATAACAAATAAAGATAAATTGTCACAGATTTATGAGTCGATCGGTAAAATTGTCATCTCTAATAATTTTTACACATGTTCAGAATTAAATTTATTAAAAATTAAAAAAAAAAAAGAAATGCTTGGTGGGTCACGGTTTTATGGGGGCGGGTCCAACCGGACCCGTACCTTCTCTGAACCCACGGCGGGGTAAACAATATTGCCCCATACCTGTCATTTTACCTTGATTAGGCGTGGCAGATTAATCTTATTACGTGTAGGTTTCTATGGGTTTAATGAGTCAATGAGTTAAATTGTTATATCTAATAATTTGACTACTAATTATTACAACTTTATATAGGTTGGACGTGTGAATTTGCACAACGTGTTTAGAGGAGACCAGAATTATGAATTTATGCATTTTACTATAAATATTCCATGGTGAATTGTAATTCTCATATCAATTTATAATTTTATACAATGCAACTAATATGTTGTACTTTGTTTATGATGTGATATCCACATTCACACGTCAATTTTGGTATGAATGTACACTATAACTTTATCTATGCAACGCACGGGGTGAAAAATCTAGTAATATATAATACAACAGTTTTCAATTGAATTTGGATTCTCAATTGTAATTTTCCCTCTCATTTACTGATATCATCATAATGTTGGTTTTCAATTGATTTTATTTTTCAAGTTTTAAAATTTAAACTTTTCTTATTTTGATATCCATAGCGAGTTTTTAATAATTTATATTAGTTTATTAGTTTTTTATATTTCTTTTTTATTTTAGTTTCCCCATTTCTATTTTTTTAGTAGTTATGTATAAGTATGAGTTTTTACAATTTTTTATTATCCGCTTCTAATGTAAATTTGACGGTGAGTAACTGTTCAATTTCTTATGAATTAGTATTTTTTAGAATTATTCTTCCTGTTACTGAAATATTAAAAAATGAGCGCATTATAAACTAATTGTCGGGTATTATCTCTATTTATTTATTTATTTATTATTTATGTTTGTTTGATTTTCAAAATTTTCTTTACATAGTCCTTGATAATATCGAAACAAAAATTTATTTCAGAATAACTTAGAAACCTATTTCAAATAACTTATATTACAACTGAAAACTTAGTTCAGAATAAAATTTATTTTCTTGACATCTATGATTTAACTTGAAAATCTTTGTGACTATTTTTTTAATATTTGTTTCTATATCATTTATGTTGCAATGATTAGGTTGTAGAGGATGTAAATAATTTATTTTTTAGCCTTTTTTCTCCATAGATGTGAAGCCTTCAAAATATCGACTGAAATTATGTTGTTATTTCATTTGATTTAATTATTATTATGACTATTTATTTTTTTTTGTAATTTATATAATGAATTTTTTTATATTAAACATTGAGAATTTCCCGTGCAACGTAAATGTTGAATACTAATTGATCAATATTTTCATTTGACAAAGATAATAATAAATTTTAGCTAAAATTTTCTGATAAAGGGACAAGAAATCCACAAGAAGAAAATGAACTACACTAAAAGAAAAATTAACCTCTCCATTGCAATTATCTGATATTATTTTCCTTTTTAGGATGCTCCACATATATGGTCCCCTCCATATTAAAAAGTCTAACTTGTATTTATTTACAAATATATCTCTATTTAACATTTTAATTATAACTATCAATTTTAAATTTTACTCATAGAAAGGATACGTCAAGAGAGTACTTTCTTATGAGTATAAAAATTTTTATCTGAATGAGTATCGAGTGAATACGAGTATATACTCACTCGATACATATTATTAGACTGCTAACTAATAATATTAAATAAGTTAGATGTTTTAAAAGTGAAAAATAATAAAGTATTAATTGAGTACATAAACATATAACTATTAATATAATATTAATAAAATATTAATTTAATGAGTCAAATATTAAATTAAAACTGTATATTTATTATTTTTGCTATGCAAATATGATAATGTGTATTTGTCTAATATTTTATTATTCATTATTGTTAAGCTTTTTTTGAAAATTAATCTTCCCGTACAACGCATGAGTGAGAGATTAAACTTAAAGTTACAATAGTTGATTGTGATATGATTATTTATAGCGATAGAAATAGGGTGGGTTAGCCATACTTTAGACCCGCCCCATAAGTCTTGAAGTCACCCAGACCCACTCCAAACCTACAAATTCATATGGTGGGTCAAGAGAAGTTGGGTGATGAGACATGTTGGGACGCCACCATGACTCACAAAAGGACTCATAAATTTTTTTCCCATTTCAATTAATATTATGTGTAATAAATTATTAATTGATGAATATAGAATAAAACAAAACCTTTATTTAGAATTTTAAAGTTCCCAACATTGATTAATATAATAACATGATTCTTTCAATTCGACAGAAAAATCATTTCAAAAAAATAATATAATAAAAAACTAAAAATAAACTGCCGCGGATTTAATGGTTAGTTAGTTAAATTGTCATCTCTAATAATTTCTACCCATTTTTCTAAATAAATTTATTAAAAATAAAAAAATGCCTGGTGGCCCACGGGTTTATGGTGTGGGTCCAACTTGACTCGCACTCGACCTGGACTCATGGTGGGTCAGATAGTGTTGTCTCATACTCATTCTTTTGCCCCGATTAAGCGTGACAAGTCAATTATATTAGAGGTATATCTCCACAGGTTTATAAATTGATAGGTCAAATTGTCATTTCTAATTATTTGACTGCTAATTATTACAACTTTATATAGGTTGGACATGCGAATTTGTACGACGAGTTTGTAGGAGACCAGAATTATGAACTCAGACATTTTACTACGAATATTCCACGGTAAATTGTAATTTACATATCAATTCGTAATTTTATACAATACAACTAGTATATTGTACTTTATTTATAAAATAATGTCCACACTCACACATTAATTTTGATATAAATGTATACTATAACTCTACCCATATAACGCACGTGTGAAAAAATCTAGTTTCGTTTTAATATAGGAGTTTTCCTTTTGTATTATCTAGATTAGTGAGTTAATTTTGCATTGACAAAACTTGTATATTGACAAAACTACACTAATTTCAAATTGTTTTATATTCAGAAGATTTTCATTAAGAAACCTGATCATGGAGATCATTAGTGGCTGAGTTTTAATTTCTTTAACAGAAAAATAGTTTTTCTTATTTGCAGATATAGAGTTTTATGCATGACAAGTAGCAACGTAAAATTTTGTAATTAATAATTTAAAAATTTTATCCAATTGCAACAACAGTGAAAAACAATGCTTAAAACTTAATGCTCCGTGCCTTGTAACAACCGCGTCATAATACATAGATATATATATATATATGTAATTACTACACATATATATAATACATAAAAGTATTACATAAACTATCACAATCTTGAGAAAATTTAATTTAACTTTATGATTTCCATCCAATCTACAGCGCTAAATAATAATAAACAATAATATAAATTGTAATAATAGAAAAGTGATATTTTTGGGGTTTGGTTTCCATATATTCAAGGACGTTAAGAAAGGAAATTTTGAAAATTATATGAAGATAAAATTTTGTGATTTAGAAGGGAATGAATTATGGAATCAATTTTAAAAAATTGTGCAACATCATGATGATATCAGCAAAATTATAGACGAGAAAATTACAATTGAGAATCTAAATCTAATTGAAAACTCTTATATTATATATTATATGATTATATGTAGAATTAAAATGCTATTAATTATGACAATTTAAAATTATTATTTGATTGAATATTTATCTTTACTTATTATATTTAAGCTAACATAACATTATTCTATAAAATAAATAATAAATCTATAAGTTTATATAATCATTAAGAATGTCCTAAAAGTGTTTTCTAAATCAAATGAATTCATTTATGAGTTCGCAAAAGCTTCATAAGAATGTCGTTCGTAACACTAATGAATTTGATTAAATTGTTGAAAACCCCAAATAATTAATGAAAGAAAGTTAAAAAAATTAAAACTATTAAAGTATTTTATCTGATAAAATATACAAATGAAAATCATAAACATATCTTCAAATTAATTTGAATGAAAATATTGTGAGAATCAAAGGATACTTTAATAATTGTATATACCAAATATTGATGCTTAATTTGCAATAATTATCAAAGTTAATAGTAATAATTTTAGGCAAATTATGTCTAATAAACTAAAAATAGAGCATTAAATCTAATTGTTTTTTGTTTTGAAATTAGGGGAATTTTACACACTTTGAACTGTTCTTTTTAACAAAATTACAAGGACAAATGTTTGCAAAAAAAAAATTAAAAAAAACCTACAGGGACAAAGTATATAAAAATTCATGTAAATATTTTAGTTAATATAAAAACATATTTTTATATAAAACTGAATGGAATAAGTTTTTCCTTTAAACTCAAATAAAAGAATTATAATAAAAACTTTGCAAGCAAATTAAATTTATTTAATGAAAAAATTTATCAATTCAATAAAAATAAAAAAACCACACTCACAAGTAATTATTACTTAATAAATACTATTTACTACATAATTAGTACTATACAAAATATTAATTAATGACATAATTATTTATATGAATTAAACAATTGTAAAATTAAATACTAATCAATTGTAAAATTGAAAAGGTACTTTTGACATTAATAAAAAATAACAAGGGTAAAAAGGGGAAGTGAATGTTTTACACTTATTCTCCTTTTATATATTAGTGATAATAATAATATGTATATATATATATATTGTGTGTTTGTGTGTATATATGCTGGAGGAGACTATTGTGCCGAGGAGACATTGATGAGCAAAGATTATTAGAATCAATAATGTAGCCTTACGAATACGAAAAAAGCAACTGGATATGATAAGGCTGCTTCCAAATGACTTCTAACCATATTTATAAGTGCAAAATTCAGTGTAATTTGCGAGGTTTTTTACGGGCTTTTCCTCTTGAATTTATTTTGAACAATGACAAGTAGTATTTTAGATCGTTTGCTGCAACATTACATCTGAGTTATAATTTCTTTTTTGAGATGAGTTGTTTTCCAGTTTAATGAAAATAAATAATAAGTTATTATCATTATTTATTAAACTAAATCATCATGCTAGAAGCCTAATAAACGGTAGGTAAACACATTATTATTCGAATATGAAAAGAAGAGCACAATATAACCATTTTTTAATCATTTTTTTAATTTCTTAATCAATTGATAGTTCCTTAGCAGTGACATATACCAACCCCAAGGACGAGCTCAGGATTTTGCATAGAATCAAGTTGAATTTAAAGAAAAAAACAACCGGGGGTTAAATTTTATTTATACTATAAATTGTTTGAAATGAAATTGCACTAGAAATATCATAATACATAAAAATTTTAAAAAAAATTTGACATACTCTCCTTTGTAAATTAACTTAAACCAAAGCTGAAATGTAATAGCATTCCCTCAAACACACAAATCACAAGCATGTATAATAACTTTAACCACTATTTATCCATAAAAGACAAACAAAAACAAATAAATATTGTAACACAAAAAATAAAAGGGTCTCCATTCTGTTAGATACATCATAAAATAGATAAAAAAAAGTGCTTAGAATAAGATATACATAAAATAGATAACTTTGGACTAAAAAAACTTGGATTTATTTTTGGTATTGTGCTCACTAACAAATTTTAAAGAAAAAAGTTTGAATTTGGGCAGGATCGAGCTAACTTTTGTTGGGCTACTTAGGAAATTTTTTTGGACTACTTAGAAATTTTTTTTGAGCTCGGTCCGGCTATCTAATAGTTCCGTCTATGCCAACACCATCATCATCATTATTATTTGAATGCTATGGGTATTGTATATCTTTGATGTGTTCAATTCAAATCACCTCATTAAAATTTCAAATCGAATATCGGGTAATCTAACTCGAGTTAGATATCTTTTATTTTCTTTTCAAAAGAAACTTATGGAGTAGTCTTTTAATGCAGAAAGTATTGATAGATGATGGAAAGAAAACCGAGTTAGAAGATTGTGATGCACCATTAATTAATAATAATAATAATAATAAAGAGAAAAGTAGAAATAAGAAAAAGGTTATTGTGGTAATTTTAGTTATGTCTATTTAGGTAATAAATAATTTATTTAGAATTATGGTGCCACAACAAAATTTTCTAGAATTACTCTAATATTAGACAAAAAAAATAGACAAAAAGAGTGACAAAACTGACATGTGTCTTATGTAATTATTGTTGATGAAAAACTGAAGTGATGTATTGAAAAATAAGATTGCGTTATGTGTCAATTTTGTTAGAATTTTTATATGTGTTTTTGTTTAAATAGCATAACTCAATTTTCTAACAATGGTATAGCTACCGTTATTTTTTATTCCTATTTTTTTGGTCAATCGCTATTTATTTAGCTAAAAGTTCTTGTGGACTTAGTCAACTATATATATATGTATTTTTTTTTAATTACAAAGGGAAGGAAGGGAAAGGACACATCGAATGGGATTCCAATCTAGATTGTCCCGATAAGAGGTTAAGCCTTTATCTATTGGTCCAACCCCTTGATATCCCAAAAATGCTAAATTTTTAATGCACTAAAATTCTTTGATTTGTACATGTACATATCTATATACTATCTAAAAGAGAATAACTACGAGAAACTTTTTTAGACGATTCTACCATTACTTATTTAGTTTAATTTCACATTTGTCTCTTGACATTATTAATTATTATTTTGATTTTTTAAGTAAATTGAATTAGATCATGCATTCATATGGGTGAGTAATCACGCATCCATATGGGTTAAATGGCTAAAACAATTTGTGAATAAAAATGTTTTATTTAGCTAAACAAATAAACAATTGGTAAGAAAACACATATATTTCCTTTAGCACATTATTTCAATTTTAAATGACATACATCATATAGGCTAAATGGTGGTATTTTCAATCAAAACGATAAATGGTGGTATCTATTATATTTCTTTTAGCAGATTATTTAATTTTAAATTACATCACATACACTAAATGGTGTTTTTTTTTAATTATATCATGTATTTATAAATAGCAATTAGCAAATTGAATTCCATGATTAGTAAATGTTATAATTTCATGAAACGGTAGTAAAGGTTGGTATTAAATCTATAATAAACACCATTAGTAAATGCCATGAATGGAGTGGTTATTAGTATTAGCACATTATTTCAATTTTAAATTACACACATCATATACTATTTATATATCAAAGTGTCAGGTCACATTTTTCAGGTCGTAGTCGACGTCACTTCCAAGGTGGATAGGCGGCCCCTCGGGCTGCTGAGTTGGAAACCACTCAGCGTGGACCCCGACCTACAAAACTAGGGCCCTAACAAGCTCGAGACCCTGAAATCTTGGTCAGAAGCCCTAGCTTGACAAGCTTATGGTTCTTAAATCACCTGCCACCTTCTCCGCGATCCAGGTCGCTCGCGTAGCGAACTGGGAGCACTGGACGTGAATACCCTGTGTCAATCTTGGAGTCGCTCGCTCACGTTGGTAAGAGATAATTCGTGACCTCTTAAGCGGCAGAACCACCATGCAACTTGCTTGCCAGTTTGCTTAGCTTATCACCAAAAGATTAATGTGACAACCACATTTAATAAAAAGCAAATATTTGTCTTCCCCATGCGGCAACTAACCAAAATTTGGTCAAGATAACCTGACACATCTCAAGTTAAATATGCTTAGGAAGTCTTTTATTGATCAAGCATTTAATGCATGTAATTATTACACACCAATTTATATGCTATATAAATATGAGGAAATCCCACTTAGCGGAGGATCCAGATCCCTAATTAACCTCACTCTTGTCTTCTCAAGCATTTACTCTCTCTGCAACTTCACCGACTTCACCAAAAATTCTACATTTATTACTTGAATCAATTCAAATACGTATTTTTTGTGCAAACAAATTCGTTTGTTGAGTCAAGGTAGAATTTGGCATCAACATATATGACACACAATAAAGAAACCAAATGCGTAATGAGATAAAAACCATACACCAACTTGACATGGACTCCAAAACAAAAGAGACAATAGATGATATTCTTTATACTTAATTGATTTATTCTAATGGTTTTCTCAACACATTGATTTGCATTTTTCAATTTGTTATTTTTAGGTGTTATGCTTAATGTTTGTATTTCCTTTAGTTAATAGTCATAAATCTATTATAAATACTATTGGTAAATGCCATGAATGGGGTGGTTATTCGGTTATGATAACATTATAGAAACCATGTCCAAAATTGTACAAATGCGAGAGCTCTTTTTATACATGGAATTTCCAGAACATTATGTATGGAATAAAAAAGGGGCTAATTGGTGCTATATAATCATAACTTTTCACATTGTTGTGCGATCTAACCTCAACCTTTGAAATTTAGAAATTCTAACCTCAGATCCCACTTTTTTTGCGCAATCTAACCTTTTTAATTTAAAAAAGACTATAATACTCTTAAATTTTAATTAAACTAAAAATTAATAAATAAGAAATAGATAATAAAAAAATTAAAAATATATCTTGGTTATATTTCAAAAAAAAATTAATTAATGAGAATTTAGGGAATGACAATGGGTTGTGTTAATTTGTTTCACGATCCACTTCAACAATATCAGGTTGATCGAATCGATTTGTAGCTAGGGAAATGTGGGATCAAATTTTTTATCTCTGTATTGATCTATTTATTATGTTATTTTTTTCATTTTAAAATTTTTTCTCATTTATTTTGCATTTTATTACTTTTAATTAAATAGTCTTTGCGGCAAACATCTATCAGGCTCAATGGGATTGCAGATCATAAAATGATGTCAAAAAATGCCCGATTTTCTGTGAACTCGATGGGGACCCACATCCCCATCATGAATGGAAAAGTATCTCTATGATCGAAAATCCTGCAGAGTATGATAGACTAGAAGCGCCTATCTTGATCCATCAGCAACAACTATTTAATTAAAAGTAATAAAAATGTAAAATAAATGAGAAAGAAACTTACTAGATGAAAAAAATAATAATCAATAGATCGATAGACCGATTAAAAATTTGATCCGCGTACCCGACTAACACATCGATTCAGTCCACCCCATACACTTTAGGCAGATTGTGAAGCATATCAATCCAATACACATCCCTAAATTCTCATTGGTTGATTTTTTTTTTTTAAATATAAACAATATATGTTTTTTAATTATTTATCTATTTCTTTATATATTTATGATTTTTAGTACAATTAAATTTTAAGGGTATTACAGTCTCTTTAAGTTAAAAAGGTTAGATTGCCCCAAAAAGATGAGATTTGATGTTAAAATTACCAAATTATAAAGGTTAGGGTTATATTGCACAATAATGTGATAGGTTAGGATTAGATAGTGTCAATTAGCCAATAAAAAAGCGAAAATGGACACCAAGGAAAAGATGAGTAGTGACATCAAGAATAAATGCAGTTTCTCCCATTAAAAGAGAAAGGTATTACTTAATATTACTACTAAATCATGTCAAAGGTCGAACTTCTTTTGAGTATCTACAAACTGTCAATGGAATAAAATATTCAATATTTAAACAAGCTGCCCAACAAAAAGGACTTCTTGTGTCTGAAATAGTATAATGGATTGTTTAAATGAAGTATTGACATATGAAATGCCAAAAGCTATGCGAAGATTATTTGTCACTATATTAATATATTGTGAGCCTACCGAAATAAAGAAGTTATGAGACATGTATTTTGACTTATTATTTGAAGATTATAAAAATAAAATAAAATTGCTCCATCAATACTTGAATACAGTCTACTTTAAGAGATATAAATGACATTTTAGAATCTATGCGAAAGACAATTGAGTTGTATGATTTGCCAACAATAGAATCTGATTGTCTAGATACTGAAAAGAGAAAAGAAATATCAGAAGAAGAAAGTATTGAAATATCTCCAGAGGATTTACTTGTTGAGTTGAAGCTAAATTTAGAACAAAAAATAGCTTATTATATAATAATTGAATGAGCAAATGCCGAAAAGAGTGGTGTGTTATTTATAGATAGTCCAGACGGTACTGGTAAAACTTTTCTATATCAAGCTTTACCTGCAAATATAAGATGTAAAGGAAAAATAGCACTAGCACTAGCAACTTCAGATGTAGCAGCTGCAATATTACCAAGCAGTCGAACAGCACATTCACGATTTGGAATACTGTTCCAAACACCAGAATCAAGCATGTGTAGTATATATCAAAGCAAAGTAGTAAAGTTGAATTACTTAGAAAAGAAAAATTAATCATATGGGATGAAGCACCAATGGCAAAACGTTTCGCAGTAGAGATAATTGACAGATCTCTATGAGATATTATGGAAAATTGTGAACTATTTGGTGGAAAAGTTTTTGTATTTGAAGGTGATTTTAGACAAGTGCTTCATGTTGTGCCTTGAGCTAAAAGACAACAAACAACGAATGTCAGTTTGGTGAGGTATCTATGGTACAAAATGAAGAAATTCAAACTTACTAAAAATATAAGATCACTTAGTGTGTGTTTGATTGCATATATTTTCCATGAAAAATATCAATTTTCTATCTAAATTCCAACTTTTGCGTGTTTAATTCACAAGTGGAAATGGAATTTAAATTCGATGGTATACTCTTACTAAGAGTAAATTTTTCTATTTTCCCTAAAAATCAATTCCCACCTCTCCCTGAGGTAAAATGTTTTCCATGTAAGTTGGAAAATATTTTCTTTTCTATCCTTTAATATCAAACGCACTCTTAGTGATTTGAAATTTGTAAATTTTCTTTTAAGAGTTGGAATGGACTAGAACCCACGATAGATGAAGATCTCATTTTGCTTCCAGAAGAAATGCTCATTGAAGAAGCAGAAAATTCATCAGAATTAAAATTAATCCACAGCATTTTTCCAGACTTGGATCAACATTTTCAATCTCCTGATTTTAACACAAATAGATTAATTTTTGCAACAAAAAATGAGTACGCTTATCATTTGAATGAGAAGCTCATAGACCTTTTTCCTAGAGAACTTAAAGAATACATAAGCTTTGATGAAGCAGTTAAAGACACAAATGCTTACTATCAAGGAGAATTTTTTAACACATTGCTGCCAAACGAAGTTCCACCATATAAATTGGTTTTGAAAAAATATTGTCCAATTATGCTATTAAGGAATTTAGATCCAGCAAATGGACTTTGCAACAGAATAAGAATGGTATACAAAGCCTTCAGTAATAATGTCATACACGCAGAAATTACAACGGGTTAACATGCTGGGAAACAAGTCTTACTTCCTAGAATACCTCTTAGTCTAGCAAATGACGAGGGATATCCATTCAAATTTAAAAGAAAGCAATTTCATGTACGTCTTCGCTTTGCAATGAATATATATAAAACGCAAGGACAAACAATACCTCATATTGGGCTATATCTACCTCAACATGTTTTCTCTCATAGTCAACTATATGTTGCACATTCAAGGGGAATCTCTATGCATACCACCAAAGTGGTCGTCAAATCAGACACATCTACCGTGATGAGAATGACATACAAAAAAAATAGTGTGTACAAAGAATTACTTCAACAAAGGTACAATATTACATAATTACTATTAAATTCAACTGATTTAAAAAATTAATTTTTATTAACTTTCTTTTTTGTACATTTGCAGCTCTGGAGATAAAATAAACACATCATCAAGTTCTTAATGTACGAGATAATAGTCTTATCAATCATCAAAAGGTAATATTTCGTTTTTCTCAATTGACACCATAAGATAATATAGTTGAAAACTAATTGTACATACTATTCTCTAACACCACATGCAACGCATGCTTTTCCTACTAGTAGTATATAATAAGACCAAATGGGTCTCATTTATATACAAATGGGTCTCATTTATATACACACACACCCCTATATATTATTATATACATAAATCTATTAATATTGACCTGAAGCCCATCTTCCTTGATGTTTCCACATCAACTACAAATATTTCGCAAAAACGTGCAATTTTGAACCCAGCAGCCAATATTGATGCTGACTGTGACCTTTCCCAGGCAAGAATTCATTCATGTATAAAACTACATAAACAAGAAAACAAATAAAATTTTCTTGACAATTTATTAACAAAGAAAAGTAGATAAAAAACATGGGCAAGTCTCAGTTTCTCTTGTTTCTTTTCTTCATCTTGCGTTTTCTGATTCCCTCTGCAAATTCTTCATGCCCCATTGATTTCAATTATGTCCAAACCTTCCCATGGGACACTTCTCTTTGCAACGAGCCAGTTCAAGCCGGTTGCTGCCAAACTCTTCGCAGCGTTTTTGGCATGGGACTTGCCCGGCACCTAAAGGAGAGCTCCATGTTTTATCTCCAAAATAAGAAATCTTCATCTTCTTGCATTGCCAACTTCCAAGAAAAGCTCTCGATTTCGAACTCCTTTTTCAGTTCTTGCTTCAATGATACAACTGAGTTTGTGAATAGGCCTTCAAGTTGTGCTGGAATTACATCAACACAAGATTGGATTGAAAAAGTTGGATCATCAAATGGACTTGATTCTTCTTGTAATGCAGACTTAACGGGATTGACTCGGTGTAGTTTGTGTTTAGATGCTGGAATGAAAGTTACTTCATACCTTGTTTCTTTAGATCCTAACTCCACAAAATGCTTCTACTTCTCTGTTCTTTATGCTGCTGCTATTGCCAATGATTTCGGGCCGGAGGATGCAAGAACGGCTTCTTGTATACTAGGCCTTCCCCTTTCTACCTCATTTGGTGACAAAAAATCGAGCCCGAAAATCGTGCTGAAATTGGTTTTTGGATTGGTGGGGACAGTTGTTGGAGTCTTGATTGTGCTTTTGGGACTCATGGTTTACAGAAAGTGGGATAAACAAAAGAAACAGAATGAAATGCATGAACAATATGTGACTTCTGTGAAGTCTAGGATTTTGCCTAAAACATGTGCCAAATGGTTTCATATAACTGAGTTAGAGCAAGCCACAAATGGGTTCTCCCAAAGGAACTTAATAGGACAAGGTGGATTCGGAATTGTTTACAGAGGATCACTTTCCGATGGGACGGCTGAAGTTGCCATCAAGCATATTCTTGATTTGGACACAAAAGGGGACGACGAATTTATAAATGAGGCCGAGATCATAAGCAAGATAAGGCATCGAAATCTTCTCTCTCTTCGAGGCTTTTGTGTTGCGAGCAACATGTTCCAAGGCAAAAGAAGATACTTAGTATATGATTTCATGTCGAATGGAAGCCTTGATGACCATTTGTTTAGAGGCAAGTCGCAATTATCATGGCCGCAACGCAAGAACATACTTCTAGATGTGGCAAAAGGGCTTGCTTACTTGCACTATGGAATCAAACCCGCAATTTATCATCGTGATATCAAGGCTACAAACATACTTCTAGACGATGACATGAAAGCAAGGGTGGCGGATTTCGGATTGGCCAAGCAAAGTACGGAAGATCAATCCCATATAACTACAAGGGTGGCTGGAACATATGGATACTTGGCGCCCGAATATGCTCTGTATGGACAGTTAACAGAAAAGAGTGATGTTTACAGTTTTGGAATCGTGATTTTAGAGACTATGAGCGGACGAAGGGTGCTTGATGCAACAGAATCTTCAAGACTTCTAATCACAGATTGGGTGTGGGATCTCTTGAAATCGGGGAAAGCCGAGCAGATCTTCCACGAATCGATAAGAAAACAAGGTCCCAAGGGGGTAATGGAAAGGTTCGTTCGAGTAGGCATTTTGTGTGCTCATGTGATGGTAGCTCTTAGACCTACGATTGCCGATGCTCTAAAAATGCTCGAGGGAGATATTGACATCCCACGATTACCCGACCGGCCATTGCCTCTAAGCCACGAATCGTATCGATCTAGAATGCCATATAATACGGCTCCATCGTCATCGCATTACACGAGTTTATTCAATAGTACGACTTTAGGAGAAGTGTCAAGCATTAGCAGCTAATATAAATCAGATTCATACAGCAGAAATTAGTGTAAGAAGTCAGGAAATGCAACTATAATAATCTTAATTATTTTTCCTTAAGTAGGTAAGTCAAATTTTCCTGTTTTTTATTTTATAATAACCAACTGATTTAATTTGGAAACAGTCGTTTGTATTCTCACATAGAGTTGTAGATATTTGAATAATGAGATATAAAACATTTTTCATGTTTATTACTTTTCCAAATTATTTCAAGTTGGCAAATTCCGGCGCACAACAATAATGTACAACTTGTAAGGAAGTTTGACTTTCAACTTGCCACTTGAGTAGCTCTGTTTATTATGGTGATTTTTTTAGAAGACAGATTAGGCTACGAGTTTGAAGCCTGATCTCCAATTACACGCCGTCATCAGACCTGTGTCAGGTGAGGTTGCGGCTTGTAATTGAGATCGGGCTCCGAACTCTATTTCTTTAGTCGCACTGACTCATCATGTGTGTATGTATACAAATCTTGAGTTATCATGTGTGTATGTATACATATCTTGAGTTGTACAAATTCAATGATTCTTCACTAAAAATTTTTATGCAAGATATCTCTAAATACAATGTTGTCCAATTGAAATCACTCCTGATTTGCACGAGTTATATAAAGGATCAAGTGAATTCCTACACTTTAAGTGTTCTTATTTACTAGTCTATCTCCCGTGTAATGCACGGGAAACAAATAATGATTAAAGAAATAATAATAGGGTAATAAGTTATTTCAATAATCAGATATAGCTATGTCATTGTCATGTAATAATTTTAATTGATTAAGCTTGTTTGCACTATATAGCAAATTTGTGTATTTCAAGTGAATCATATTTTTGCTATATTATTTCTTACATATTTTATGCTGAATTCGCTAAATCTTTATATTAATCATGTTATATTTCTACTTTTACAAAGTGAATTAGTTATTATTTATTATATAAAAAATATCTACTTTTGTATAAACGGAAAAATTTCTACCCGTTTCTCCCACCTCACTCAGTTACAGTGCCAGACCAAGAACAGTAATTCTCCAATGTTGATTCAAGCCTACCGTAAACACGAAAGTATAGCTCACGCTCAACGATACAAGGTGTAAGACTCTAACTAATTCAAAATATACTGTATCAGTCCTTGTTCATATGTTGTCGTGAGTTACATATTTCTTACAAAAAATAAAATAAAATAAAAAATAATGCGTAAAAAAATTGCATCGTTTTGCAACATTAAAAAAATTAAGCCAAAAAAACTTTAAGAAAAGAAATGACTCAAACACATATCATTCTATAATTGTTTCTTGATCCCATCTCGATCAAAAGTTTGGAACTTCTACGGTGAAACTTAAGGATTCTAAAAAAAGAGAAAAAAAAAAAAGATAATATACAAAGTTTGGTGGTTTAACCTATATTCTTTTCATATTTTTTAAACTTATATCAACATATTATTCCCATTGGGCAATTTGAATTATGCTTCTAAGTGGTGTTGCTATATATCTCTTGTTGTTATAAATATCATATATCAATTAATTATCGTATTCAAGAAATGTATATCATTATTAATATTTAATAGGGTAATTATATTTCTATTATAATTATTATTTATTATAACCGTTGGGTAAATGTGAGTAGTTGGTAGTTTTTTTGGGGAGTAGTGGGTAGTTACCACTACTAACCAAATTAAAAAATTTTAAAAATGAAAAAAAATAATAATATAATTGAATTGACATTTAAAAGTGGAATAATGGGGCTTACAGCTTATGTTGACATATATATAAATAAAAACGCACGAGCCGAGAAAGGAAATGTTTTGGAAGTTAAAAATTCAAACACACAATACATTTAAATATGCTTGTAGGTAGTTGGACAACGCATTTAAATCTGGTTGTGGGTAGCAGAAATACATGGGAAGGAAAGAAGGAATAACACGGGGAATATTAAAACTCACATTGAAAATAAAAAATATTCTTAAATAGAAAATATGAGAAAAACAAAGTAAATAAAATATCTACAATTGTTGTTTAAATGTGAAAAGTAGGTATGCAAGAGGGAATAACATGAGAGGGAATAGTAAAAGTCACATGGAAAATAAAAAATATTCTTAAATAGAAAATATTAGAAAAAACAAAGTGAATAAAATATCTACAATTGTTGGATAAACGTGAAAAGTGAGTTGGATAAAGGTGAAGTGTGTGGTTACAACTACTATTTAAATTAAAAATTTTAAAAACTACAAAAATAAAAAAAAAATATATATATATATATAAGAGATTCCAGTATCTTTTTAGGCAGGAAAAAGATAATAGAATCACTTCTCCTTTTCTTATATATAGATTGTAAAACTACTTGAGATAACCTCTACTTGAGTTTGCATTATAGCATGTTGTTGTCACGATACATAAAAAAGGGTAAAAAAAAATCATTGCAATTTGTACATATAATACATCAAATAACGTCTTTTCCCCTCCTTTTGTGATATCTTATTTCCTACAAATGTTGATATTAGACAACAGAAAAAATGTCGTAGAAAGTTTTAGGGGTTTATATATTATAAGAAAGGATGATTAAAAATGTTCACATTAATAAAAATGTTGTACTCATGTGCTTTTTTCTTTAGCATTTTGCTAAAGCAGAAAGAGTCTCAATGTGTGAGAGAGAGAGAGAGTGTGTGTGTGAGATTTTTTGCGGGTGATTGAACTGCTGTGACGGTGGTGCACCGTGTCTGGTGTACAAAAAATTTAAAGAAAAATGAAAAAAGGTTTAAGTGATGGTTAAATGGTTATTTATCAATTTAGCTATGGTTAATTTAGTAAATACAGAAAATGTGGCGTGTTGAATAATTTATGTAGTTTCAATATAATCTCTATTTGAGTTTGTGATTCAGGTGGAAGCGTGAACGTATGAAAGGGTTCAAGTACAATTCGTTGATTATGCAAATACCTGAATTGTAATAATCTTTAAATATTTATTGATTCATTAGAATACCAAATAATTAGAATAATTGAGAAACATCTCAATTTTACAATTTTCATAATCAAATTCACCACTTTTTATTATATAAATAATGATTTAAATAAGAAAATAAAACCCTAACATTATACTAATGGACGGACTTAAAATAAAAGAAATATATAATGGGCTTTCTGAAATAATGCTCCATCAGTTTGCATTGTAGCAAGTTTTTGTCATCAGACATACAAAAGTGTAAAAAATTCTTTGCAAGTTGTACTGATCATACATCAAATAATATGCCTTCCCCCCTTTTTTGATATCTCATTTCCTACAAATGTTGACACTAGACAAAAGAAAAATGATTTGTGCTATTTGAACAAAAGTGTATACTAAATAAAACTGACACATACTAGAGTTTATTTTTTAACACATCACATTACCTTTACATTAAAAGTAATCATATGAGACATGTGTCATTTTTGTCAATCTTTTTGTCTCTTCTTTTGTCCAAATGGAATTATTCAAGAAAAATTAACAAAAGGCTAGTATAGTTTAAATAATATTTACTTAATCAATTATTATTATTACTGACTGTAAGAGAGGTTCTTCTCTCCTACACTGGTAAAAAAAGGCTAATTGTTATTATAAATCCTGCATGTCACACTCTCGGTATTCTTCGCCACTTCTTCAAGAATCTCCCTCCTCTTCCATCTCATTCTTCCCCGACCTGCAATTGATCTTGCGGTTGATGCACCGCTTATAAGCTGTATATATGCTAGTATTTAAGTGAATATCAAAAGGAAAACAAAATGATCCTAAAACTTTCTTTCTCCATCACAGGATTTTGGCACATTCCAGCACCATATTAAAATAATAATAATAAATAAAATAAAATAAAATAAAAGTGCAATTCCTAATTATCAACTCCAAGAATAACGTATTGACAGGGGTAAAAAACTTCAAGAACAACGCATCAAGGAAAAAAACTTCTATTGTAAACGTAAATAACGCATCAATTGTATACGTATATTGATAGGGGATCGAACACATCAATATACATAGTAGATATCTTGAATTGGTTAATGAATGGATTTAGGGGCAAATTTCTACACCAATGAGCAGGATCTCGAAGCCATAAATTGATAGATGATCGAACTAAGATAGAAATTGTGGTGGGTTGAACCCATGTGTAGGGGCTCGGATGCAATAGCCCAGAAATTTTTTTTATTCTACATAAATTGTTGAGAATGGGATTTCTCGATTGCATGGTACAAAACACATAAGATTGAACATACAAAATAACTGTAAGGAAATAAATTCTAACATTGATTGAATATATAAAATTAAAAAAAAAAAAACAAAAAACAATATTTCACTTCAACAAGGGGTGGAGCCGCGGAGGCGGAGTTTAGTTTTTATTTAGGATACAATGTAGACAAAAATTTTGATTTATTTGTTAGTGATTCACATTATTGTTTGTTCCAGAGCAGCGTTATCTTATTTTCAAAGTATTTTATTTTTTGAACCTAATTAATTGAAAAATGATTTGTTTTATAATTCATCTACCATATATATTTTTTACTCAAGCTACATAAGTAAATTCATTACTAAAACGGAAGGGGAAAAAAGGACAGGCAAGAAACAAAAAACGGATAGCAAGAAATGAGGGAAAAATATTTCCCAGTTTAGGCAAGGGGTATAGGTTGTCGGCTGGTGACATGTGCGAGTTCATAGTGTTTAAGGGTCTGTTTGGCACCCGTTATAACCAAGTTTGTTTATAATTTGACATAATTACCACATGATTATTCAATTGAAATTTGTGAAAATCGACACATGTTAGAGTTTCAAATGCAGATTTCAAAAAAAAATTGGCTGTAGGAGTGACGACTTGGTGGGCCATCTTGAATTCTTCTAGGCCTTCACGTGAGTTCTGCGAACAAAAGACAAAAATGTGTTATAATAACTTTGATTATAATTCAAAACAAACAGACTCTAATTCTTCGAGGGTTATGTCTAAATGTGTGAATGTTGTGTCAAAAGTTCGTATTTATGTTTAGTTTGCTTAATTCTACATTAAAATCTCAAAGGAGGTGAAAGTGTGTGAGTTTGGCCGGGTTTGGATCAATTTTGCACGGATTATGGAGTTTGAGGACCAAAATGAATGAAATTGAAAGTTGAGGGCAACATAGAATAAAGGAAAAGACCCATGCAGCCGCGTGGAGGAGCTATGTGGCCACATGCGGCCAACTTCAGAGGAGGTTCGAATGTTCGAATTCTGCTGGGTGCACGGTGCTGCTATATGTGGCCCCGTGTAGCCTTGTATGTGGTCATGTGCGGCATTATGCGACCAGAATCATAGATGAGTCAGATTGTGCGGCCACATGCATGTTCCAAATGTGCATTTGGTGCTTTTATTTCTATTTCTAATGTATGATGAACATACCTTTTATAAAATACAGTAATGAAGATTTGCAGACTATTTCCACCTTTTATTCCTTGGGATTAGAGTGTATATTTGTTGTATCTTTGTTCTTTTTCCCTTTCCCTTTTTTTTTTTGAAAGGCTATCTTTGTTCATTTAGTATGTGGAATACTCAGACATATTCGTACATTTGCTGATATTGTTATTCAAAATTGATGGTAAAGAAAATTTCAGCATATTACAAATATATGATATAATTTTTTGAGACACTATTCACATACACAACACACAGTGAAATGCTAGTGTATCTATAGGCAGTTAATGTGAAATACTAATAACAAGTTATGTTAATTAATTAAATGGCATATATCAAAATAAAAAATTAAACACCTGCTCAATATGTTAAATAGATCTTTTTATGGTGAATGAAAATAGTATACATGATTATATCAATAATATCTTAGTTGCTGGGATAACATACAAATCTTCCAAGAAGTTTGACAAGATTCAATTGTATCTTTACGATACTAGGAAACATTTATTTGTTACAATTTGAAAGAAAATTTTCGTATCGTGTCCTCTAAAGGATATTTCCTTCCATAAAAGTACATAGATCACACAACACAGAGACAAAAACTCATTCCAATCTACACAGGAATGGCTGAAAAACAATTGCAAAGTTACCAACCAATTAGCGACCGGATAAGGCCGACTACATCACCATTTAACAATGCCTTGAGAAACTTCAGCTTAGCAGGTGTGTATGGCGGATATCTGGCCGGAACGTCCCCTACAAAACTGCGTTGCAATACTGCCTTCTTATGGCTGAAAGCATCGAAGGAGAATTTCCCGTGGTATGCTCCCATTCCACTTTCTCCAACCCCTCCAAATGGCAAAGAATGCTCGGCTAGCTGCAACAAGAAGTTCCTTGCTATAATTAGCTAGGGTCGATTATTTTTAACCGTTACCTTATTTTTCTTTATCGATAGAGGTTCGATTAGAGTTAAGAGAAGTCTCAAGTGCTCTTAAGGAGAAACCAAAGGGGAAAGTTTGGCCAAGCCTAGAAAAATGTAACACTGCTATTCCACATAGTAAAGACTAGTGTTTATAGAGGAAGTAATTTTTGGGACAAACATTTCAGACAAAGAAGGATTACATATTCCAAATGCCCACATTTTGCATTGTATAAGATACCCACCTCTAATGATATATCACTAAAAGTCTCATGTTTTAAAAACTTTTAACTAATTGGACACTTGGCAAAATATCACTGGGGGTGGGTAATTTTTAGTTTTTCAAAATGCCCACTGTGAGTAGGTGATCATTCCTACTATGATACTCGTGCATGTATAGAAACAATTCATAGAAACAAGAACGTGTTATGTAAGGCAAGGCATCTCAAATTCATTAAACTTCACATCTCTGCTACATATAAGTTTAAAGCCTGTTTCACCTATAACCCACAATCTATAACCCTTCACTCCCTCAGGGTAGCCCAACATGACACATTTAGTAGCCCTAGGGTCCAACTTGCCCTCAACTTGGTTTGCAAAAGCCGCACAACCAAATACTCTAAGATGTGACAAATCTGGAGGCTTACCAGTCCATAATTCTTCTGGAGTTTTGAAGTTAACAGCGTTGGAAGGAAATCTATTTATCAAATAGGCAGTAGTACACAAGGCTTCACCCCAAAAGCCTTTAGACAACCCTGAGCTAATCAACAAGCATCTGACCTTATCGATCAAGGTTCTATTCATCCTCTCAGCCACCCCATTTTGCTGTGGGGTACTTCTCACAGTCCTATGTCTCCTAATACCCTTGCCCTTGCAGAATTTATCAAATTCAAAGTTGCAAAACTCTAGTCCATTGTCAGTCCTAAGAGTTTTCACACTTCTACCCATTTGGTTCTCAACTAAGGCAAGCCAGGACTTGAATTTGCTGAAAGTGTCAGATTTGGATTTAAGGAGATACACCCAAACTTTCCTCGAGTGGTCATCAACAATGGACAGAAAAAATCTATTTCCCCCAAATGTAGGATGTTTTTCTGGTCCCCACAAATCAGCATGAATGTAATCAAGAGGGCGCTTAGTGCAGTGCTCACCAATCCCAAAGCTAACTCGGTGTGACTTTCCTAGAACACACGTCTCACAAAAGCTCAAAGGTGTAGTACTATCTTTCCCCAACAACTTCTGGTCACTAAGACATTTTAACCCCCTATTCCCAATGTGTCCCATCTTTCTATGCCAAAGGTTTGACTTATCCTCAACAATTGAAGACAAAGCTGACTCTCTACTCTCTAAAGCTTCACCTTGAAGGACATACAACCCAATTTTCCTTAGTCCTTTCTTAACTACAAGAGATCCCTTGGAAAACTTAAAGATACCACTGTGATTTCCAAATTTATAGCCTTTATCCTCCAGAACAGTCATCGAAATGAGATTCCTAGCCATCTTGGGAACATGCCTGACACCTAGTAGAGGTCTGACTATACCATCATGCATCTTAATGGCAATGTCTCCTACCCCCTCTACAGTATGTGAAGTGTCATCTCCCAAATAGACTTGTCTAGGCTCAATCTCTCTGTAGTTATAAAACTAAGATCTATGTGGACACATATGAGCAGTGGCACCTGAATCTAAGATCCACTCATTGACAAAGTCAATTCTACTCACATTCATAGCATGTAGGCTCCCCTGGTCACTAGAAGTGCCAACATCAATCACTATATTGATATGCAAGTCATAAAAGGAATCAACAACAGCAACTAGGTTCTGATCACTACCCTGCTGCACTTTTTGTTTCCCCTTGGAGTTAGGACATTCTCTCTTAAAGTGCCCGAGCATATTACAATTATAGCACTTCTTACCACTCTTATCTCGAGACTTAGACCTACCCCTTGACTTCCCTCTACTCTTCTTACGATTGGAGCTAGAGTTACCATTTCTGGACTCATACCTTCCCCGATGACCACTAAACAAGCTCTCCTCTCTCATGCCCCTTGACTCTTTCTTCACCTCCAGCTCTTAAGACTTCAAAGCATCTATCACGATAGCCTAAGTCAACTTATCCCTACCATACTTGATAGCATTCCTAATATCACGATACGAATCAGGAAGAAAGTTTAAAAGAATAACAGCCAAGTCTTCATCATCAAATTTCTTTTCATTGTGAGCCAAACTCTTGACAATCTTGCTAAAATCAGCGAGGTTGCACTCAATGTCCTTTCCCGTGTCCATTTTAAAACTAAAAAGTTTTTCCAGCAAGAAAATCCTGTTTGGCAACGTTTTTGTCAAAAACATCTTGTCAAGAGCTTCCCACAATTCCTTAGCAGTCTTATATTCATCAACTTGTCTCACAATATCATCAAACAAATACAGAATGATAGAATTATGTGCAATTTCATTCATATCAGTAATTTCATCAGGTTTAGCTTTTAATGCATCGGGGTATGTGCTTGGGTCATCAAGTGTTTTAACAACTTTTTGTTGAATTAAAATGGCTTTCATTTTTTGCTTCCAAACCAAGTAATCCCCCTTTCCATCAAATAGTGACAATTCTACTTTCGACCCCATGACGGGTGACTTAAAGGGAGATACCGATTCAACAAAAGTCACTCACACACAAATGCAACCTAAACCAATCTAACACTGAAATCACTTTTCAATATGATGCAAATCACAACTCATTCAAGCACATGACAATATCCACCAATACCAATTTCCCGGTATCAAAGACAAGTAATACACCAATGTGCCAATCCAAGACTACACAAGAAATTCAATCAAACAATGAAGTCACAATGACATTAAAATAAGAGAACACAAAAATTCACATAATCCAATCATCTAAACTATCACAAATAATCTAAGCATCAAAGATAATCAACAACCTAAAAATGCTTCTAAAAGGATAGTTTAGTGTGATAATACCAAACATCGTTGAACAACGGTGTTTTGTGGTCTTCGGTACTTGATAAATACATGAATCCCGAGAATGTATGTTCTGAAAACGGTGCACCACCAGCCACGCCGGAAACCACCTTCACCTCACCATCGGATCTCCACAGCCTCAACCGGTGGCCGAAAAGTTACACCACCACCACCAAAAGGTCCATCTCGACGTCTGCAACAAGTTGCCTATTGAACACTTCGCCAGAAAACGCTCCACGTGCCGCCACACGCGCCGTCGCCGGAGCTGCCCGTGAAGTCCACGCGCCGTCGCCGGAGGTCCGCTGGAAAAATGCGTTCCACCAGTGGATGCGCCTCGTCGCGGTGAGTTTGGGTCTGGTCTCGGTTTCTCCAACCGACCTCTGGTTTGGCCGGAATCGAGGTTCAAAGTCGCGATTTTTCAAAAAATTTCAAAAAACTGCGTTGCTGATTTTTCGCTATTCCGATCTGATTTTCTAGTTTTTCCACCACTTTGATCCCTCCTACCAAGACTCTGATACCATTTGTTGAGATTACTAAGCCTATTACAAGCTATTATCAAGAACAAAGCCTCAAATAATCTCCCAAGTGTTGAAAAAATAACTCAAGAACTTGCTCCAAAATGCCTCTCCTTCTTTGTATGGTTTGAGCTCAGATTTCGGACCACACATAAAGCACCGGAATCATGGCACCGTCTCCTTGGGGAATGGCAACCGGAGGCACGCCGGAGTTGACGGATTTTCGCCGGAAAGTCGCCAACAACTCACTGCCTCTCTTTTGTCTTTTGAAATGGCCAAAAACCCAAAGAACCAAAGACACCACATTGTCTTTTAAATGGCCAAAGGAAACAAACGGTAATATCCAATTGGGCCAAGACTTTCAATTGAGCCCAATAGTGTGGATTTAAGTGAACCATACTCACAAATCTTCACCTTGGATCACTTCAATCCATTGCCGAATTTCCTGATTACAAGTGCTATCGAAAAGGTACAAGTGTGGTCTTAGTAAATCATCATCGCTCTTTCCAGCCAAGTACCTGCAAAACAATTAACCATTATCAATACCAAGAATTGATAAACACTTGTTAAACTTACCAACTGCAAGTACTTTTGTTCCAACATCTGCAGGATTATCACCAGTTGCAATTTTGAGTAGTTTAAATTCACCTGAAGCTAACTTCTCTCTAATGAAATGATATTTACCTCAATGTGCTTAGACCTCTCATGGTACACTGGATTTTTACACAACATCAAAGCACTTTGACTATCAATAAATATCATAGCAGTTTTACGCAAGAAGTTAAGTTCACACAATAGGCCTTTCAACCACATGCATTCTTTTACAGCTTCAGTGAGTGCAACATACTCAGCTTCAGTGCTGGAAAGTGTAATAATAGATTGCAACTGTGATTTTTAAGTGATACAATTACCACCCAAAGAGAAGAAGTAAGAAGTAGTAGATTTCCTCTGATCTTTATCACCTGCAAAATCAGAATCTACATAACCTATAAGCTCAAGATTATCACTTCTCTTTTCGAATACTAACCCCCTCCTGACGGTCCCACCTAGGTATCTCAAAAGCCATTTAAGAGCACTCCAATGAGGTTTACCAGGATTAGCCATGAACCTACTTAGGAAACTAATCGCATAAGCAAGATCAGGTCTAGTGGTTATCATTGAATACATCACAGAACCAATGGCATTAACACAGGGAATCTTACTCATTACCTGTTTTTCTTCATCAGTTTTGGGACATTGTGTAGAGGACAAAGTCATGTGTGCACCCAGTGGTATATTGACAGACTTAGCAGATTTCATGCCAAACTTGGTTATTACCTTTTCTAGATAGACTCCTGATTAATGGTTAATCTGTTTTCCGCCTTATTTCTTTTAATAACCATGCCAAGAATCTTTCTTGCTTCACCTAAGTCTTTCATATCAAATTCAGATTTCAAAAGGTTTTTCATCTTCATGATTTCAGCTTTACTGGGACTAGCAAGCAACATGTCATCCACATACAACAACAAATAAATTTCACAACCAGGTTTGCAGTTATTGTAATAAAGACATGCATCAAATTCACTTGTTTTGAAACCAATTTTGAGCACATAAGCATCAAATCTCCTATACCACTGCCTAGGACTCTGCTTAAGACCATATAATGACTTTCTAAGTAAGCACACAAGTTCAGACTTGCCCTTCACCTCAAACCCTTGAGGCTGGGACATGTAAATGACTTCCTTTAACTTTCCGTGAAGAAAAGCAGTCTTAACATCTAATTGCTCTAACTCCCAATTAAATTGAACAACTAACGCCAAAACTAACATAATAGTCTTATACTTGATCACCGGGGAAAACACCTCATTATAATCAATCCCCTCTCTCTGAGTAAATCCCTTAGCTACCAACCTGACCTTGTATCTCATGGGGTCATTAGGTTCAACTCCTTCTTTCAACTTGTAGATCCATTTACACTTGACTACTTTTTGATTCTTTGGTTTTTCAACCAACTTCCAAGTCTCATTCTTCTTCAGAGACTGGATCTCCTCCTTCATAGTCTGCTTCCACTTTTCGGAGTCTTTGCAATTGATAGCCTCTTCGAATGATGTAGGCTCAATAGACTCAATGGCTTCACCTGAAACTAAGACAAAGTCGATCAAATTCGCAGAGATGTATCTCAAATTCGGCTTCACTTGTCTTTTCTCTATGTCCCTAACCAATTGATAGTCAACCAAATCGGTACCTACAGATGTTTCTTGACTAGGGACATCAGTTTCAGGAATTTCAGATTCAGGCTCAAGCTCAGGCTGTTCATTAACTGCTTCATGATCAGATTCAACTTGATGTTAAGTTTCCCTACCCTCTGAATTAATGTCTAATTTCTTCACCTCAAACTCAATCTTCTTTTCAGAAGAAGACTCCTCCTTCTCAGCCTCTTTCTCTTGGGTCTTAAGGCAAGGCATCTCAAATTCATTAAACTTCACATCTCTGCTACATATAAGTTTAAAGCCTGTTTCACCTATAACCCACAATCTATAACCCTTCACTCCCTCAGGGTAGCCCAACATGACACATTTAGTAGCCCTAGGGTCCAACTTGCCCTCAACTTGGTTTGCAAAAGCCGCACAACCAAATACTCTAAGATGTGACAAATCTGGAGGCTTACCAGTCCATAATTCTTCTGGAGTTTTGAAGTTAACAGCGTTGGAAG
>CAVNYN010223042.1:0-23299 GCA_963692815.1 Nyctanthes arbor-tristis | reverse complement strand
TACTGCTTTTCTAGAAGTAAATGTTATGTCATCTACTAACTGTAGACAAGGACAAAGTCGTGGTCGTGGTCATAATCGTGGCTGTGGTTGTGGCCAGGGTCGAAACCATGTTTGACATCATGATGGATATAATCCTAATCCTTCAAAGTTTAAGAAATCTACATATGATGAAGGAAAATGGAAATCTCATCATGCTACTAGCTCAAAAGCACCGGATTCCATATGCTATAGATGCGGTATAAAAGGAGGTCACGTATCTATCGTAGTACTAAATATCTTGTGGAATTGTATCAAGTATCCCAAAAGGGAAAGGAAAATAATGTGGAAGTAAATTTCACATATCAAGGGAATACTTCCAATCTTGACCTCTCAAAAATGACCCATTTTGATACCACAGATTTCTTTGAACAAGCTGGTGGAAAAATACTCTCCAGTGGTGATATAAAACTCTTGATGGAAGATTAATGAATGAAAGTATCATCTAGTATCAAAGTTATATTAATTATGAATATTTACATTTTATATTTTACTAATGTTAGTGTGTACGCTTATTTTGTATTCGGCATGTTATCTTAATGAATATCAACTTAGATGTTTTACATTACTTATTATAAGTTTTTCCTTTTTGAAGAATATGTACACTAACACTTCTTCAAATGACTCCAAGGTTGGTAAATATGGTGTAACAAATACCGTCCTCAAAAGAAAAGAATATTTTACAAACCTGATTATAGAGATCTCTAATGTCAACACGTTATCAAGTTTTGTAAATCTTAAGGCTCTGAAAGAGCTATCATTAGATTATGTGGAGGTACGAGATTTATTATTAATAATGCCTTGTACTCTATTAAATCAAAGAGAAATCTATTAAATTTCAAAGATATACGTCAAAATGGAAAGATGTTAAAACTGCAATTGAAAACAATATAGAGTATCTCTATATTGTTTGAAATGATACATGTGTACTAGAGAGGTAACCTACAATATCTTCCGGTCTGTACAATACAAGTATTAGTACTGTTGAAATAAATGTTTTGTTGAACCTGAAGTTCAATATTTCAAAGGATTTCATTGTTTGGCATGATCGGTTAAGCCATCCCAGATCAATAATGATTGAAAAATTATTGAAAATTTAAATGGACATAACTTGAATAACTAGAAGATTCTTCAAACTAATGAATTTACTTCTGTGGCTTGTTCTCTAGGAAAAATGGTCACAATACCATCACTAGCTAAAATTGGAACTGAATCTCTAACATTTCTGGAACGAATTCAACGTGATATATGTGGGCCCACACACCTTTCATGTGGATTATTTAGATATTTTATGATTTTAATAGATGCATTGACTAGATGGTTACATGTAAGTCTATTATCTACCAGCAACCTGGCGTTTGTAAGATTACTTGCTCAAATTATTCGATTACGGGCATAGTTTCCAGATTATCTAATCAAGACAATTCGACTTGATAATGCTAGTAAATTTACATTCTATGCTTTCAATGATTTTTGTGTATCAATTGGGATAAAAATTGAACATCGTGTAGCTCATTTTCATATACAAAATGGTCTAACAAAATCATTAATTAAACGCCTCTAATTGATTGCTAGACATTTACTCATGAGAACAAATCTCCATGTTTCAACATGGGGACATGCTATTTTGCATGCAACAGCACTTATATGCATCATACCAACATCTTATCAGAAGTTCTCTCCATTACAATTAGTTTTTTATTAGAAACCAAATATTTTCCATCTAAGAATTTTTGGTTAAGCTATATATGTGCATATTGATCCACCACAACGTACTAAGATATATCCTCAAAGGAGGCTGGGAATATATATAGGATATGAATTACCCTCTATAATAAAATATCTTGAACCCCTGACAGGAGATATTTTTACGGCATGATTTGTTGACTGTCATTTTGACGAGACAGTATTCCTATCATTATGGGAAGAAAAGAAAAAACTGGAAAAAGAGATCATTTGAAATGCACCACCTTTGTCTAAACTTGATCCTCGTAATGAACAATTTGAACAAGAAGTATAAAAGATTATTAATTTGCAAAGTATAGCCAATCAATTACCAGATGCATTTACTGACCTTAAATGAATAACCAAGTCTCACTTCCAACTGAAAATGCTCCACTTAAAATTGATGTCTAAGAAAGACAATCTGTGGCCGAAGAACCTAATATATGCCTGAAGTATGGTAGGCCTGTTGGTTCCAAAGATAAAAATACCAAAAAGAAAAAAGGAGCAACTAATCAAGATGGTCATATTGAGGCAAGTACTCTTGTAGAACATAATCAAGAAACTCCATAAGAAGTTTATGTACCTGAGAATAATGATAATGAAGAGATCTCGATACATTATGTTCACACGAGAAAGAGGTAGAAAAAAAAGAAACAGATGTCGATAATACTTTTGCATGCAATGTTTCGTTTAGTATTATAAATGAAAACAAGGATGATGAACCAAAATTCGTCAAAGAATGTCAACGTAGAAGTGATTGGCTGAAATGGAAAAAGGCAATAAAAGCTAAATTGGGTTCATTAGAAAAACATAAGGTTTTTGGCCTATTATTCAAACTCATAATGGGAAAAAGCCAGTTGGTTTTAAATGAGTTTTTGTGCGAAAGAGAAATGAGAAAAATGGAGTCGTGAGATATAAAGCACAACTTGTAGCATAAGGATATATTCACGGTCTGGTATTGATTATGAAGAAACATATTCGCCTATAATGGACGCCATTACATTTAGATATCTAGTTAGTTTGACTATACATGAAAAACTAGATATGCGTCTAATGAATGTGGTAACAACCTATTTATATGGTATGCTTAACAATGATATCTATATGAAAATCCCATAATGATTGAAAACGCCTGAATTATATAGTTCAAAACCTCGAGAATTATTTTCAATCAAACTACAGAGGTCACTATATGGTTTAAAATAATCTAGTTGATTGTGGTATAATCGTCTCAGTGAATACTTGTTGAAAAAATAATATAAAAATGATCTCATTTGTCCATGTATTTTTATAAAGAAATCAACACTCGGTTTTACCATCATTGCAATATATGTCGATGATTTAAATATCATTGAAACTCCGAAAGAGCTCCCAAAAGTAGTGGATTATTTGAAGAAAGAATTTGAAATGAAAGATTTGGGGAAAACCAAAATTTTACATTAGTTTGCAAATTGAACATTTGAATGATGGAATTCTCGTTCATCAATCGACTTATGTTAAAAAAGTCCTTAAAAGATTTTATATGGACAACGCACATCCATTGAGTACTCCAATGATCGTGCAGTCTCTTGATATAAATCAAGATACTTTTAGACCGCGAGAAGATAAGAAAGACATTCTTGGTCCTGAAGTACTATTGGTACCCTCATATATCTTGCTAATAATAGAAGACCAATATAGCATTTGCCATGAATGTATTGGCAGGATATAATTCAACTCCAACAATTAGGTATTAGAACGGAATTAAACACATATTTCATTATCTTCGAGGAACAATTGACACGGGATTATTATATTCTAACTGTTCTCTACCATAATTAGTAGGATATGCTAATGCATGATATTTGTCTGATCCACATAAAGTGACAGGCTTTCTCTTTACTTGTGGTAGTACTGCTACATCATAGAGATCTACTAAGCAAGCCTTAACTTCTACTTCCTTAAATCATACTGAACTACTTGTAATTCATAAAGCAAACCAAAAACGTGTATCATTGAGATCTATTATTCAACATATTCGCGGACCATATGATTTGTAATCATCCCAACAGTTCTATACGAAGATAATGTAGCATGCATAGCTCAGTTAAAGGGAGAATTTATCAAAAGGGATAGAATCAAACATATTTCACCTAAATTCTTTTTCACACATGATCTTGAAAAGAATGGTGAAATTAATGTTCAACAAATCCGTTCTAGTGATAATTTGGCAGATATGCTTACCAAATCGCTTTCTATTACAATTTTTGAGAAATTGGTGCACAAGATTGGAATGCGTCGGTACAGAAATCTTAAGTGATGACCAGACTAGAGTCCATATACGCTGTACTCTTTTTTCTTTTTTTAAGTTTTTATCCTACAATGGTTTTTTTATTAAGGTTTTTAATGAGGTAGCTATCAAGAATAGTGTGCAGAGTTATGTACTCATTTTCCTTCACTAAATTTTTTCTAGTAAGATTTCAACAAAGCATAACCTGTGAAATAGTAATCTAAGGGGCGTTTTATGAATCCACAATTTGTTCAAGTAAGTTAGATGAGTATGGATGACTATTAAATACAATGGTTTCATCATATTCAAATGCAAGTAGATGAGATTGCAAGTGGATTATACGTTCAAAAGACTTTCTTATATATACAAGTAGGGACTAAGCAAATGGATTATTAGTTGGATACATTTACAACTTGCAAGTTGATATCAAGATTAGATATTTTAATTATAAAGTTGTAATTTATAATTACCATTTTGCCCCCTTCTTCAAAGAAATAGGTGGCTTGTATACTTTATTTGATCACCAACAAAAGAGTGAAAATTTCCCCTCTATAGTCTGTTTTCTTGTCTTTCTCTATATTCTTCAATATTGTCTTAGTTTCTTTAGTTTTATAATAATGCTCCTATCTAATACCCATTGTTTGTAACATCGAAATGGAATAATAATCAATGAAAAATGAGTATATAAGGAAAATTACTCTTAAATGTTACATTTCCAATACCATCTTGAATTTCCTTAAACATTTTGAAAATAAGAAAGAGACTATCTTTGTGGAACGAAGAGAGTAACAAACATTAGGTTGAGCTAACCAATATCATTATCATTTTCACAAATTGTAGTAACTTGTAAATCTTTTAGCCATGGATGAAGTTATTAATTATTTGATCCTTTGTAATTTTTCAATTCACCTACAAATGACCAATCTAATCTCACCTAGCAAACCATTGACAACGTTTAATTAATCAACAAATATAATTTTGATGGTATAGTACATGAGAAATAATAGTATAGAAATATATTGATAAATCATAATAAAAGGAAACATGATAATATATATAAAAGAAGAGTAGTATGCAGTACAGTTGTACCTCAATTTTTCCACAAAAATTGTATTTTTAGGGAGATATTGTAGACTTTTTACATTCGTTGCAGTAATTATTGTGGTCATCTATATCTTTATTGTTTCGATTTAAATTGATTTGTTTAGATTTGGTTGTTGTGATTTTAATTTTCCTTTATCTTCTTTTATCTTCAAGAAAAGATTTTATTCTGGTTTTGTGATAATCTTCATTTAAAATTGCTAATCAACGGTTGAGATTTAATTTTTTAGATAGAAAAAATGTCAGGGAGGGCTCTCTGTTTCACCGATTTTTATATATAGTTTTTGTCTGAATTTAATATCTTATGTTGTTTTTTATAATTCGTTTGTTTTCCCTTTAGTTATTTTACTAAATATTTTAATTCGCCAAATTTGGCATTATTGTTTAAGTAACTCAAATTCAATAAAGAGAAATCTTTAAAAAATACAGATCATGTTACCTATATGAAATAAAATTAATTACCCAGATTCTAAATATGAATCAATTTCTATATATCATATAATATATAATACAACAGTTTTCAATTAGATTTAGATTCTCATTGCAATTTTTCCGCTCTTTTACTGACATCATCATGATGTTACACAATAATTTGGATTCAATTGGTGCCACAATTGGTTTTCAATTGGTTTTATTTTCAAGTTTTAAAATTTACACTTTTCTTATTTTCCCCTCAAAAAAAAATTTCCTCATTTAGATATTCACTACGAGTTTTTAATAATTTATATTAGTTTATTAGTTTTTTATATTCCTTTTTTATTTTAGTTTCCCCGTTTCTACTTTTAGTATTTATATATAATTATGACTTTTTACAATTTTTTATTATTCGCTACCAATGTAAATTTGACGGCGAATAATTGTTCAATTTCTTATAAATTAGTATTTTTTAGAATTACTCTTCTCATTACTAAATTATTCGAAAATGAGCGCATTATAAACTAATTATCTGATATTATCTCTATTTTACATATTTATTATTTATGTTTGTTTGATTTTCAAAATTTCCTTTACAGAGTCCTTGATAATATCGAAACCAAAATTTATTTCAGAATAACTTAGAGCAAATCAATTGATTTATTTATTCTTCTTTTTGTGCAATAAAAATCTATTTATTTGCGTCACGCCAATAACTAAAGTCACATATTGTAATTCTGTTATAATAATATATAGGGATGACAAATTTAACCCGAAAACCCGAACCCGATGGAGACCCGCCCCGATTGGAAACGGGGCGGGGACGGGGCACAAAGTTGTGCCCCAAATTGCTAACGGGGCGGGGACGGGTTTTGGTTCCCCGCCCCGACCCGCCCCGAAACTTTTTTTTTTTATTTTTTTTAAAAACTTTGTATAAATCATTAGGTCTCAATAAATTATTATTTGTATGAAAATTACTTAATTATTATTTATTAATTAGGTCTCAAACATTATTATTTTAAGAGTCAATTGACACTTTTTTATACACATTATATCCCGGCTTCATTTTATTCGCTTTCGATGTGGGATTCCATTTGCCCTTACACTATTTCAAAATTGAAAGGCATCCCACATCGGATTTATAAAAAAGTAAAATAAGGCCAACTTATTATAAAAGTTGATGCTTGTTACAAATGTGCATTGGGCTAATGGGTCGCGTCTCATGCGTGACTTAAGTGATTTCTTTATACATTTTAAGTTGATTGGCCCATTTTAATGAACAATATTCTGGTTTTGTTTCACTTCACTTTCAATGTGGGATTCTATTTGCCTCAACATCAACATGGGAAGGCATCCCACATTGGAAGTATAGAAAAGTAGAATGAGGCCAATTTATTATAAAAGTTGATACTTGTGATATACATTTCTTAAAGTAATGAACATTGTCTTGTACATGGCCTAAATAATTTTTTTATATATGGGCCTTTTTGGGCTAATATTTCGGGTGCATGTATTTTTAAATTAAAAAAAATATATATATTTCGGGTTAAAAGTCGGGGGTTTTCCATTCCCCGACGCGACCCGCCCCCGCCCCGAACCCGCCCCGCCCCGCCCCGATTCAATCCGGGATCGGGGCGGGGTTAAAAAAATCGGGCCGGGTCGGGAGAAGCCAAACCCGACCCTGACCCGCCCCGTTGCCATCCCTAATAATATATGGCTAAAATTTATTTTCTTGATATCTATGATCTAACTTGAAAATCTTTGTGACTATTTTTTTAATATTTGTTTCTATATCATTTATGTTCCAACGATTAGGTTGTGGAGGATGCAAATAAGTTATTTATTAATTTTTTTCTTCATAGATATAAAGCCTTCAAAATATCGACTAAATTCATGTTATATTTCATTTGATTTAATTATTATTTGTAACTATTTATTGTTTTTTGTAATTTATGTAATGAATTTTTTTATATGAAACATTGATAATTTATCTCCCTGTGCAACGTACGGGTTGAATATTGATTGATCGATTTTTTTATTTGACAATGATAATAATGAATTTTAGCGAAAATTTTGTGAACAAAGAGACAAGAAATCCACAAGAAGAAAATAAACTACACAAAAAACAAAATAACCTCTCCATTGCGATTATCTAATTTTATTTTCCTTTTTAGGATGTCTCACATATATGGTCCTCTTTATATTAAAAAGTCTAACTCGAGAAGATAAACTTCAATAGAGTAATACAAAATAATGTTTTTCTTCTCAATTGGGCTAATCAATATTAGAGGAAGTTAATTAATATTCAAATAAAAGAAAAAGAAAAATATTCACATTCATATTTATTCAGGAATCCAACTGGATCGTGGAATATCTTTTGTCAATTCTACTTTTCGTATGAAATTATAGCGTTAATTAATTAAATTAATTCTTTATTTCTTCCAGAAATCCAATTTCGCATATTTATAAATTTAGAGACGCTGAAGACAAACAATTATTAACAATTTAATTTTGTTGAGTGAAAACACGCGAGAATAATAATATATAAATGAAAAGTATTAATAAACAAAAGAGGTGGTATAATGGTTTAATAGCATGTTACTCTTAACATGCAGGTCACGAGTTCAATTCTTCATGATTACATTTGTAATTTTTTTTATTAAAAGTGACAGTTAGTGTGGTATGACGTTATAAGCAATTATGCCAAATAGAGCTTAAGGCGGGAAAAATTTTTTATTGCGCCAGATAAAATTGTAATTGCGGCAGACAAACTGTCATTTAATATATATATATAGATAAGAACATCTCTAATCTTTGTTTCTTATAGTATTTAAGCCCCTAAAAGTTTCTGCTATATTTTTTTCTTAAATTTTTATTTAATTATCCTTTCATATTCTTAATGATCAAATATATTTAAAAAATTTGATTTGTATATCTTAAAATCATATGAAAATACGTAATTATGTATAATTAGACATTACATTTTGTTTTTTTAAAAATTTTAAGCAATTCATGCAATGAGATTGAATTAATATATCATTTGATACAAGATTTCATGATAATAAAATATTAAAAATAAAAAATATGACAAAAATAAGTTAATAATTGAAGTGTAAAGAATTAAAAACATAAGAGATGATAAATATAATTAAAATGTGATGTAGTTAGTAAAAGATGTGGTGTCAATATAACCACATTTATAATATAGTTACTAAATATAATAGAATATTTTATTTCCTGAGGTCACGTAATTACATTTCATATTTAGTTTAATATAACAAGTAATTTCATATATAATTTAATATAACAAGTGTTGGTCCATAAAAATATAACAAAATATTGCGGTTGACAAGTGTTTATAGTCATACGTTATTCAATCTTACGTATTAATCATTACATATAATTTGTTTTGGTATTACTTGTGCAACGCAAGTGTGAAAATGTAGTTAATAATGAAGTCCATGAACATCTTTACTTTTTATTGTACTATACTATACGGGTGCTAAATATATTAGTTATTTTCACCTACCCCGTGTGGGTAGAATAAAGTCTACCTCCTCTTATATGGCATGTTACATGACATACTATTCATATTAAATAAAATGAATGATGTGTCATATAAGAGGAGTAGACTTTAATCTACCCCACGGGGTAGGTGAAAAAAATTACTAAATATATCCCTCCACAAATCACAATGGAGAGATAAATCGTTGGTGTTTAATCTTAATTTTTATTAATATTAAAAACTAGAATAATAATTAGTTTTTGACATAGGGGATATAGGGGAGGAGAGTGTGTAGTTCGAACTCGAGACTTTTGACCTGAAACGTAAGCAAATCATATTAACTATTATAGCACAATTTGAACAAAAAAATAATAATTAGTTGAAAAAATTAAAAAAGAAAGAAAAAGGAAAGAAAGAATTTATAATGAGGAGAGAGGTAGAATGTGTATTGAAAATGTAAAAAAGTTTAAAATATATCATCGTAATTAAATAATTATCAAATCAAATATCGAATCATAAATAAAATTATATATTCGTAAAATTAAAAGCATCAAACAAACTCAAAGAATAGAAAAAAGATCTTACTTTTCTTCATTTATGGATGACTTCAAATGAGGGACGACATCGTTTCGGCCAATTGGTAATCCCGCTTCTGATTTCCCTACGTTGTCCTGTCGGAATCATCTCTGCTTTTATTTATTTATTTATTTATTTTTTTGACCAATACTTTAATTTAATTTATTTTATTGCTTCTCTTTTGTCCATATCTTTATATAATTACAACTTACAAGTCACATCCACACTTATCTTTTGTCCGTTTCTAATATAGGTTATAAGCGTCACTCAACACTAACAAAGTTCTATATACACTTTATTTGGTAACTATTTAAAAGAAAGTAGATTTTTAATTAAATTTAAAATTCAAATATTATATAGGTATTAATATTTGATTGTACTGTATAGAGATAATGATTAAAATAATATAAAAATTTATGTCAAATCAAATATATGATTAAATGTAGTGTAGCCATATGTCTAAAATTTAAAATTTAAATTAGTTGATAAATCCAGACAAAATTTAAATGGCTGCCAAACATTGTGCAAGTACATAAACTGTTGTTTTCGGTGATTGTTTTCTCTGTCTAGTTTTATTTTGTTTTACTTCGGTAAGCGGTTATTACTGAATTGATCTCGAACCAAGTCGATTTGGGGTGTCGAAGATGACATAGAATTCTATCAGTAGTTCCACATAACCACATTGTATTGTGAAATCAACCACTTTGAAAAAACTCATGGAGTATTGAATTATCCGCATATAGATTCAAGTGTCCAAATTTATTATTTAATTTTGGTCTGAACTCACACGTGTGTTCTCGATTACCCAACAAGACCAAGTCATACTTGTAGAAGAGGAGAGTTTTTTCCCAAGTCCTTCGTGGTTAAGGCGAGATATACATTTGCATTGCATTTGGGCTTGGCTACTGACGTATCGCAATAGAAAAAATAGAATTCAATTGAAACAGTTAACACGGTGTCTATAGATTTTTCTAAAGTGTTCATTAGACACCATTTATAGAGTTCATTCTCCAATAGACAGTTGCTACGTCACAGTTTGAACTCTATAAATAGTGTCCAATAGATACTATAGAAAATATGCGGTATCTATCTCAAATTTTCATGTCTATCTTTTACATTAAATGTAGATAACGGTGTCTTCTATTTCTTTATACTCATATATCTAGCTGCCATGTCCCCAAACTGAGGTGGCTCCAATCAATCTCGTCAGAAACAATTTTTCGCCAACTCTTGAAAGCTTGGAAAAATGATCATTATAATTTTACTTGTAAGCTTACTTTATTAAAAATCATACACATCATTGAAAGCAATGCTTCATTTTATCATAATTTTTTAATTTAGAATATGAGTTTCACGGACAATTTCACCACTATAGAAAACTGAAAAGATCTTAGCGTTAGCGGTTGGGTATTACATGAAACAAAAGGTGTTTAATCTTTGTTAATGTATGTAGTCTATGAGGCTTTAGCAGTTAATGACGACAACCAATAAACATTAGACCGGGGCTAAAGAGTAACACCAAACTTAATATTATCATTGTGTATTATAATAATTGTAGGGCAAGGAAATCAAACCCTTACAAGTACTGCCAATTGTTGGGTTTGTTACAAAAAACAATCCAAAGTTAAAAAGGAAAAAGAAAGGGAAAGAAGAAGAATCCTAGTAGGAAAAGGAATCCAAATCATAGAAGTATTGTCTTATCTTCTAAGGAAACGAAGCCTATAAATAGCGATGTTTTCTTCTTCTTTTATACACAAATGATACAAATGAGTTGAGAAGAAAAATTAATGAGTCTAGCACTTTGAAGAGTTTTCTTGTAACTCTTTGTGGTTTGTTCAAATGGTAGAAAATTAGGTGTGGTAAAACTCGGGGTGCCACTTGGGTCGGGTCAGAGAGTCTTGTGAAGAAAAATAGTAGCCTAGCTTCTTGGGATTTCTTTAATTTTTTGCAGGTTAGGCAAATGATAGAAATTGGTAGATGCGGTGAAACTTGATATATTTTTCTTGTTATACTTAGGGAATTGGTTTGGCGAATGAAAATTATGTATGATTGTAAGCGACTTTAATCACATAGTGAAAAGCGTTAACAGTCCGTTAAATTCGTCTTCGTTTTTTATTTTTTTACCTCAATTAAATTTCTTGAACAACGGTCCTACAGGCGTAATCGGGGAATTTACATTAATTCAAAACACCAATATTTGAGGGGGGAAATGTAAAAAGGGAAAATAATGGTAGAATTTAAGTTTTTTATCCTTAGATTGGATTGGATAGCTTGTGGCGAAGAAAATCTAATCTTATTGGATTCATTTATAATTAGTCATGTTTATGAGTAATTATTGTACTTTATTATACACATAATAACTATTATGATTAGCACCTTACAATAATTTGAAATGCCAATCCCGTCAATGCTATGTAACAAATGTAATTGCTGCCATACAAAGATAATCATTCCTTCGAGTTATAAATGAAAACAATTATTATTAATCTAAACGTTTAGATTAATAATAATTAGTTTTATTTATAAATGAGAGTATTGATTGTTCTTTTATGACACATGTAAGTAATTAAATTTGTCATATAGTATTAACAGAATGTGTATTTTAAATCATTGTAAGATATCAATTGTAATGCTTATTATGTGTATGATAGAGTACTCTGATTACTCTTATATATTTCCTATATACTATAAGATGCTTGAGAAAATGGTACAATTTCCTTAGCAAATGTTACAATAAAATTAAAATTGTGGACACTTGGCACAATTTCCTATCGTCTCCACATTTGATTCATTTTGCCTTCTCCTTTTTCTAATTGTACCATTTCTTTTATTTCTTTTTCCATGCATATTTGTCATGTATGTTTTTCTAAAACTACAATCCTCCTGGAATTATTCGAAGTGGGAAATACAAATTAATAGCTTTCAATTTCAAGAATATGCAGTGGATATTTAGATCCTCAAAAAGTTTCATGATGTCCACTAACCAATAATATTTAGCACTTGTGGTTAGAAATGTATTCCAGTGGTTACGATACTTGCGTTTCGAGTCAGAGTTCCCCGATTCAAACCACACATGTCCCTTTCTAAATTTCCCTTCCCTTCCCTATATCCTCATGTATAAAAAAATAAATAACATTTAACATTGGGTTAGTATAATGTTATTCGCTATGCTATAGTTGTAATTGGTTATAGAAAAATACACTAATCTAAAACTTTGCAGCTATGATGGCATTTATAAATTATCAATGTCAAAATTAGTCACATTTTTTAACTAATGAGTTTTTTTACATAAAAATATAGTTTACGGCTAACTTACATACAACGTATATACCTACGTTAGTTTATAAATAAATGGGACTAATAATATCAAACGATGGTTTTCAAAAATAATAATAATAATAATAATAATAATAATAATATCCAATCGACCCTTTTTTCCCCACTATTTAAATGCCCTTACAGAGAGGGTGCCAGTTGAATGCCATCGTACCATGTAAAGTCTGGTAAAACTACTTACTATAAAAAAATATCAGCCCTATAAAGAAAACGCAAGAGCCCACCCACACAACTACCCCTTCTTCCACCACAACTCCTCTTCCTTTTTCCTCTCTATCTCTGTATCTTCTGCAACCCAATTCTCAGAAGAAAAGCACTTTTCTTTCTTTGAAGAAAAAGAGATAATAATGTTTGAAGAAGCTGCTTCAGCTATACCTTCAATATGGGCATCAATGAACAGCTGGTTCACTCCTACTGTTCTCTTTGTTCTCCTCAATCTCATGATTGGAACCATCGCTCTAACCTCCGCTTTGGCTAACAAAAAACAAAACCACCGCCAGCACCCGGCGCCGCCTAAGCTTGATAGATCGCTGTCGGTTCTTCAGCGCCTCAAGTCCGTCAATTTTTACGGTTATTATTTCAGATCTCATCAAGAACCTCAAAATCTCACTACCCCAGTCAAGAAACCCACAGATTCAGATGCCCTTTTCAATCTTGAACAAACCCATCAACCCCAAAATCCCGAAACCCACTCCACTTTCTTCTTCCAGCAGTCCCATCAAGAAAATTCCCAAGAAAATCTTGAACCACAAAATTCCATTTACGAACACACCCATGAAGAAAATTCCCAGGAGAGTGATTTGAAGAGCATGGATGAAGTATACAGTCAACTGATAGGCGGCGGTCATTTTAGCAGAACTAAGTCAGACACTGAACCCGCGTCGGGAGAGGTTCTGGCTAAGCTTCCAGCGAAGATGAGGAAGTCGGCAAGCGTGAAATCAGCTTTTGGCCACTTTGAGGAGGAGGAAGTAGTGGTGCCGAAACGGCCGGCGACTGTGAGGGAAAGAGGGAATGCTGAAGTTACCGGGGCCGAAGAAGAAGTGGATGCAAGAGCTGATGACTTCATCAACAGATTCAAGCAGCAGCTGAAGTTACAGAGGCTGGATTCCATTCTCAGGTACAAGGAGATGATAGGTAAAAGGGCAGGGAAATGAGGACCGATACGTGAATATTCTGATTTACACGGACCGTTTTGCAATTTGGGATAGTTTTGGGGGGATGGGGGAGAGGGGTATCTTGGTCATTTCGCTCTCATAACATTATATTATGTAGTAAAATCATACATCAGGTTGCAATTGCATTGAAGAGTAACTCTGGAGTATTGAACAATGTATGTTAAGCTAATGTGGCAAGTCTTTTGGCAATCCATGGAATGCAAAAGAGACGGCGCTATTTATCACTATTAGTGATTATCACTAGTTTATTTATTAAAATTAGTTCAATTTAAGCATATCGTATTTCTTATGCAACAAGATCTCACATGTTCTAACGATGATCCTCATAAATCAAGAATACCATTATTGATTATTCGCGGTGAAGGGTAAAGTTGTTACTAGAGTCTATTTTCTATAAAATTTTAGCGCACAAGGACATAAAGATGATTCCTTCCCAAAAAAAAAAAGGACATAACGATGAAAAAAACTCTTCATAAGACAAAAATGATCTTGTGGGAAATTTGATTATTGCTTCACGAGGTATTAGAGATGAAATGAACTTGAAGAGTTAAGAGTTAATTACCTGAAATGTCATTGTACTTTCAAACTTAACTGAAATGTCATTGTACTTTCAAAATGTTATCTCAAACGTTATTGTATTTTAAAATTCATCCGATATGTCACTGAACTTGTGAAAGTGTTATCATGTGACATCTTGACTGTTATTTTTTTAACTGGGTGTTGAAAGAGTGGCAAATGAGATAACATTTTTACGAGTTTAGTGGCATATGAGGAAAGTTTTATAAAGTTACTTTGTAAAGTTATCTTATTTGCCACTCGGTCAACACTTGATTAAAAAAATAACGGTCAAGATGTCACGTGGTAAATTCTGTTAGTCATGTCATCAAGTCATTTACATTTTTTAACTGAGGTGGCAAATCGGGTAACATTTTTATAAGTCTAGTGGCATATCGGGTGAGTTTTAAAGTACAATAGCATTTGAGATAATATTTTAGAAGTACAGTGACATTTTAAATAAGCTTTAGAGTACAATGACATTTGAGATAACTTTTTAAAAATACAGTGATATTTCAGGTATTAACTCAAGAGTTGGGCACCGACATAACATGGAGTAGTATAGATATTGTTTTCTTGATGGATCGCACAAACCGCTCAGAGTCATTTAGGCTTTATCCTCTTGATGGCTCGTGCGGCCTGTCAAAATTTGCGGGTCACGTCATTTGATTTTTCGTTCGTATGGTGAGGTATCGAATAGAAAATGTTGATTTTTCCTTTGGTGAGGTACGAAATGAAAATTGTCGTAGTCACGGGACCTATTTGTCGTGGCGGACGACCTCTTGGACTACGAATTAAATTTTTATTTCCATAAACATAATCAAAACAAATGAAAAATAACAAAGGGGGATTGACAAAATAGATATATTTCACAAAAATGTGGCCGTAAAACCATGTATCCTAGAAACTAGAAACTCGAAAGGTACGAGAGGGAAGAGACCAATTGCGTGCGATGCATGTTTTGACCTAATTGCCCATCAAGCATGTGCTTTGTTTCCCCCATTGGAATGTGAAGGGTATTTAGGACTTTTTGTACTAAATTGGGAGTATTATTAGATTCCAGCTGTGTCTTAGGGAGGGGGAGCATCTGTCCATTTGGGTATTTAGCATCAAATGCATGAGTAAAATCTACATATATAACAAAGTTGTCGTTTTGCTGCAAGTTTAGTACATAGCGTTACCCGGTTGTGAATCATGTGAAGAAAAAATTGAAGATTAATCTCGTCTATAACTTATAGAACATTTTAGTATAACTAAAGTTTACGGTATACTACTAAAACTGAATATGCTAGCGTATTTTGCATAGTTGTCGAGTTTGAGAAAATCACTCGATCTTATCAGGAATAGTATATAACAAACAAGTAATAATTAATGACGAAGTGAGTTTAGTTGTCAATTGTCTAATCTATGCATGTGGAGGGAATGGATCAATCATATACATCAAAATGTCAAATAGCATATTTATATTTATTATAATAATAATAATAATAATATATCGGAAGTATGTCAGCTAAAATTGCGAGCTCAGTTCTTCTCCGATAAAATAAAATAAAATAAAAATATCTTTTAGATGTATGATTGATAATAAAATTTTTCTAACACTTCTTATAAATACGTTCTATTTACTAGTAATAATAATTTTTCTTAAATATTAAAGCTTACTATTGTAGTTTTTAACCTTTACTTACAATTGGAAATCATTGTTTAATTCAAATCTACTAAAAATAATTTATCATCAGACGTATGCAAATATGTATGCGATATTTGTCATTGTTATTTAAAGGTTTACAAATAAGATTTTTGTTTTATTTTCGAAGTTTTTAAAATCAAGTCACTCTTCTTCCCAATCTCGTTCCATTTACATTAGTATTTTATTTTATTTGTTTATTAGAAATCAATCATTCCACAGGAATGTCGTTTGTAGGGGAAAAAAAACTGCAGGAATGTCTGAGTCAAGTCGTGACTTCATACGATACTCATCTACATCTTGCTCTCAAATCCGGCCAAGTTCCTTTATCCCAACTCATTTCCAGTTATTCAAGTATTATTACTTGTCTCAATTACTAAATAGAATTGGGTGCCCGCATGTATCAAGATTGATGGGCTTTGATGGGCTTTTGGATCATCATTACTAACCAAAGGAATCGTTTTTTAATATATATAAATTCAATTAAATGCACGAATTATCGTAGGGCTTTTTTTTAAAAATTTTTTTCTAATAACTAATGAATTAGAAATTAGCAACATTTATGAAATGTGTGTGGATCATGTGATAATACAGTAAACAAAAAATAATTTCAATGAAATGATAATATGTCCAATATTATTATTTTTGCTTGTGGAGACGGGATAATCATCATTTATTGACTTGTCTATTTGGGACCATGCTTTTGGGAAATTGCCACAGAGCTTATGATGTTAACTTTCTTGGAGATTAATTAATCAATTAGTTAGTTCTATAATCCCACTTACTTTTTTATGGCGACAAAAGAACTTCACTATAAAAGAGTTCTTAGTTCTTACCACGTTTTACATATCTATTCTTTTTAACAGACTATATCATGTCATGGCATGGTGGACTAGCCACCCTGCACGAAAAGATCTTATATTATTTATTTATTATTGAAAAATTGATTTAGTTTTCTTAAATTGGTGCTTGAGTTGTAGAGCATATTGGTCTCTATGTATCTGAAAAGACGGATAATCTCGTATCAAGTCGAGTTTAATTTACTTTAAAACATGATGTGATGTGTAATGAGTATATATGGTCGGAGTTTTGAACTGAAAAATATGAAAAGAACCATGTAGAAATTTAGGGAGAATGCAATTATTGTTATTTATGGTTCAATGAAGCCAATATTATTGTAATTGATTGCATATACATTTGAGTGTCTGCTCAAGCAAAATATAGAAATAAACGAGTTGGTCACCTAACGGATGACTTTCTTTAAAGTCCAAGCATATATAATGTATGTGGAAATAAAATCGGACTTTATGGTATACATATTGACTATGAAATAAAGAGATGGTTTCAAAATCAAAGTTCATCCATTTTCCCTTCCAACATGATGTTGTTTTGAGACCCAATAATTGATCTGAAATTGGTGTAAAAATAAAAATAAAAAAAAAGAAAGAAAAAACAACAACACCACCACCACCACCAACAAAACCAAATCAGCGTGTCGAGCTTTGTATTTCAAATCACGCGACATCCTCCTTTAAGTGACATTCCACAACTTGAGAAACAAAACTTGGTACTCCACTCGATACTCCTGACTAATAAAAACCCCACACGTATATTTATTTATTTTCGTCTTGATTTAGGAGTGGGCTGCATATGAAAATTTTCTAAGAAACTGATGTAGGTTTCTTATTAAAGAGACCTCATTAGTTAGAGTGGTTTCCACTCGTAAGGATAGATATCTTTAACAGGGTTGTCATGTAATTTTGATTAAAACGGGATGGTGTTCACCTATAGACAGCGGCCGTCCTCTTTCTGACTGGACTTGTAAATTCCAAGAAACCAACTGTAGTTTCTCTAATGCAGGCTCCTTATTAGAAAAAATCATTACCTCCGCCTGGCGGATTTACCTATACCAAAATAAGAAAGTTACAATTTGGCCCCTACACTTTTTTTCCTTTTCAAAGTAGTACAACACTGATGGAAACAAGAAAAAGAATAGTAATAATTTCAAAAATTATTTTCTTTTAAAAAACAGGATCAATCTAGATGTTTAATTCAATATAAGAATAATTAATTGCCTAAAAAAGAGCGCAGCAAAATATACCTTTTCTCTAGCAATTAATACTAGTTACCGATAAGAATGGCAATGGGAGGGGTATTACCCGATACCCAAGAGTACCCGCCCTGAATAGGGAGGGTAATTTAAGTATCTGGGTAGGTACGGGGTGAAATTTTTTGCCCCCGCCCCGCCCCGCCCAGCCTAGCCCAGCCCAGCCCAGATACCCGGTCTTTTTTTTTTTTGAAAAAAATATTTTGTTCTTTATGAAATTTCGAATCTAGATACCAAAGATGAAACTGACATGATACTTACGATGACTTTTCATATAGTTTTAATTCAATTTTTTTCTATATTGTTTTAGTTATTTTTTAACGAAGTGGGTAACGGGTATTTTTTTTGTACCCGCCCCGAATCACCCCTGCCCCGTACCCGATTCAATCGGGTACAGGGCGGGTACGGGGTGGGGGATTTCTTAACGGGGTGGGGACAGGGGAAGGCATATCCGCCCTGAACCCGCCCCATTGCCATTCCTAGTTCCCGACCATTGGATTTTCTCCGGAATGCTTCTAAGTTTTAGATTGCACCGGTGAGTGGGTACCGCTAGGAATTCTCTAAAACTCGATACAAGAGCTGAACCGTAGAGAATTAATTTTCTACAAGAATATTATAGGGGGCGCAGCTCTTCCCAGGGATGAGAAATAAGACCGCCCCATTCCCTTATAAATAGGGAAAAATTCAAAGCTCTTTTGTGTCTTGCAAGACATATGAATTCTATTCTTAGTAGGTTTGTGCAAACCCTAGAATTGCTTTCCAAGCAACTCTTAGACTTTCTAGAAGTTTTCAGAGGGTCCTAATCGGATTTACACAATTAGGCTCCTAATAATTAAATCTAGTCAAACTGATCCAAACTGTCTGATTTAATTATTAATAATTCGTACACTCCACCAAAGACGAATTATCGCAACTCCTAATTATATAAATAATTACAGGAACTAAAATAATTAATTTCGTAATTAATTATCCTCTTGACTTATCAATCTAATAGTCGGTCTCCATCTTATGATCCGATAATTAATTATGCATGCACCTGACCATATCACCTTATTAATTATACATTTTGCTTAACTCTCAATCATCACTGATATGATTTCTATTTAGCATAGTTCGCTAAATACTAACGTTAGATTCCTGAAATCATACTTGCAGATGATTAATTTAAGCAGATCATTTAACTCTTTATTCAAGAGCAACGGATTCCTCTTACAGTACACATTCCATTATTTCACTCTTCTCCAGTTCCCAACATGCTGAGTATATTGATCAAATATTTATTTAGTCTCACACATAGCATATCTAAGTCCCTTAAGATTGTTCCATAACAGAACCTACTCGAGACATATTTAGACTAACCGTATGACAGTCATGTGGAACTTTAATTCCTGTGCACGGTCATGCTTTGGAATTAAATTCACACAATAGTCCTGTCCAATATACTTATCTCGAAGTATATCAATGTCATCATTCACGACCTCTACCAATCGCAACAATCAAGATAAATTGTCTACTGTATTAAGTTAGAGTGATAGACAAATAAACCTTAATAGAATAAAGTGTCAATCTTTATTCTTGGTTCAAGACTAATGTTTTTGATTGAAATATTAAATGTATCTTCTGTACTTCTAAAGTACTCATTTAATATTTTCTCAAAGCGACCAATGACACTTTATTACCGCTTTTAATAAACAAATTTGCAAATAATAAACATTGCATTCATTCGATAAATAAATAACTGTTTATTTACAATTTAGTCAACTACACTTTATTGGACATAAATCCCAACAAACACTTGAGGTTATAAGGCCTAAAAACCCTACCAAGGCCTTAATGGTGTTTTAAAAAAATGGTCACTTCACTACCAGTCATTTTATCTTTTTCCTTTCTTCCCAGGTTCTGGCATCCACGCCTGTACCAAAAACAACGAATATCCCAATTCGTAATCATGTTCGGATCCACCCTACATATGTAGTTTCCCACGCTCTAGGCAGAACTAATCCCTTAAGAGCGTCTCTAATGTAAAGTTAAGGTAAAATGTTTTACATATATATGTGTCAAAGAATGTTGACATTACATTCAAAAAATCTTTAAGTGCAATAATGTCAACATTGTATATTTGACAAGTTATGATTAGGTATTTTGAAAAAATAAAGTGAGAGAAATTTTTTGATTAGATAAATTAATACTTAACATTGTCATAGAGAATGTCATGAGATAACATTTTCTATGACAATGTCAAGCATTTAATATGCCAAATAAACACTTTTTTAACAATTGTTAATTTATTCTATGACTATGACTATACATTAGAGATGATCTAATCATCAACCTCCAAGTAATGCTATTAATGCTGATAATTATCTTGTTTAGATTGTTACATTAATTCATAAGTTGAATATAATTTATTGCATATATCTTTACATTTTATTACATTTATTATTTATTATAATTTCACCTTCACTATCTTGACCTGCCAAAAATGGCATTTATACTTATGAAGAGAGTGAAAACTCCCACTTATACTCCATCATATAGTACAGTAATTTTTGCAGACTGTATCACGTAAAAAAAAAAAAAGGAGTTATTTTATTAGAGAAAGTAGTTTTATGGTTGAAAATGCTAAATTACTAAAAGTTAGGATCTAATCCTCAGCGATTACAAAGGTTGAGGTTTATTTTTGTAAATAGTTAATTTCGCCCTCGCACGTTCATGGGCACGTGTTTGCCTTATAGACAGCATTTGTGCAGCCGTCAATTCACATGCACGCTCACATGCTACGGTGCCGCGACCCTGTTTTGCAATTCTACTAGTTATTATTACTTCAAATAACAATAATAATGACATAATGAATTACGAGAACTGGTAGAAAAATTTTATTTTAAGTTCACCTCAAATTCATAGCTAAATCATTAATTTCGAAGAAATATTTTACTTTAGGTTCACCTCAAATTCATAGATATATTATTTCTGCCAGGCGGAAATCATTTTGAAAATGTTTGAGTAATTCAGTGGATGGAGAATTTTATAAGAAATAATTATGCTATTTGATATCATGTCTAAATCAATTATCAATTAATAGTAACAATTAACAGTAGCATAGTCACATGATATCAGTGAAATCATTTAGGAAGAAATCATCTCAAAGTTATAATCTCAAAAATCAAAAATATAATGAAAAATCACACCAGGAGTACCCCAAGAACTGGCTAGAATCTAGTGATACACACATATATATGTGCACACACACACACACACAAATATATATTACATTTCCAAAACCCGTGTCTACTGCCCACTCCGCGAATGGTAGCCCCAAACACAGGCCAATAGCCCACTCCATGAACGGTGGTTCCAAACACTGGCCAACGACACACTCCAGGAACGGAGTAAATCTCATATCTCGATGTCTCAATCCACTGGGTACTAATTCAACTCAAGTAGAAGTTTATCAAACTTTTGCAAGATCCTTTCAATATTTTCAATCTCAAAGCTCATATGAATGTTTTATGAGAATCGTATAATTTGAACAAAATGCTCAAAGAGTTCATATACTATGATAAAGCAAGTAATTTTTTATTTTTAAATGAACAACAAGCTTTTTTACTCACAAAACTATTAGCGCGAGTGATCTAGCCTGACTTGTAGGCAGCTCTTACATCTTTGTTACTTCCTGTCAGGCATGAAATTATCCAATTTAGATGCTAATTAAGTGAAGTAATCCAAGTCCGGTTCTATATGAAGGATAAGATATCTAATCCTCTTTTATATATTTAAGTCTTGCTTAATGTACATGTGATATCTATAATAGTCAACGTTAAACAAATTATATCCACACTTCAATTGGTTGTAGGCTACCCTCCAGCCTATCTTTACACCATATACACTATAAATGCCTTACCATTTTCAGTACGATCATGAGTTTACGGTAGGAGGGTGGTGAGAGGAGGCTGTGCTATGGGCAGTGCTCCAATCTCACATCGGTCTCCAACGTAATATCTTACCAAGTTAAATGGGCTGGGTCCGTCCTTCCCTAACTTCGCCCCCATGACAAGTAGAGAATACATGGTAATAAACATTGATTTTCTTTCAGTGGCATTGCCCTTCAATTCAATACTTGAGAGCTGATATGCATTCTGTCCCTTGCATTGCCTATTATCTACCATCAGTTTTATAATCATTTTCATTACCTTTTGCCTTCTAGGAATCCAACAAATCAATTGTCAAGCATCCTACCTGTAGTAAGATTTTAAAGGGAAAAAGAGATTGGAAGTGAATTCTTTAAATCAAGTTTCCTGTCTCTTTGTTGATATCTCACTGTTTTCAGGTGATTTTTTACTCATTTTTGAAGGCTGAAACAGGAAAATTCATATTAATATATCTCCCTTGTTTACCTATTTTATTACCAGACGTTTTCCTCTCTTTTTCTGCTATTCTTCTATTTTCTGCTCCTTGTTGCTTCTTTCTCTTTTTCTGCAGATTCTGTCCTCTCTCTGTTGGGAATTAATGTAAATTTCCCGATTACGCCCGCAGGACCGTTGTTCAAGGAATTTAATTGAGACAAGAAAAATAAAAGAAGAAGACGAATTTAACAGACTGTCAAAGCTTTCCACTATATGATTAAAGTCGCTACAACCATACAGAATTTTCATTCGCCAAAACACATCCCCCAAGTATAACAAGAAAAATATAACAAGCTTTATAGCATCTACCAATTTCTACCATTTGCCTAACTCGCGAAGAATTAAAGAAATCCCAAGACGCTAAGCTACTATTTTTCTTCACAAGACTCTCTGACCCGACCCAAGTGACA
>CAVNYN010223041.1:0-17704 GCA_963692815.1 Nyctanthes arbor-tristis | reverse complement strand
CCCCCCCCCCCCCCCCCCCCCCCCCCCCCCCCCCCCCCCCCCCCCCCCCCCCCCCCCCCCCCCCCCCCCCCCCCCCCCCCCCCCCCCCCCTCCCAACAGAAGTCATGGTTTGGGCTGTGTGACGGCATGTGATAACTAAGCAGGAGCTCTGAACAATCACACTCATTTCTACATCTCAAGTACAGTAAAGAATGAAGGCACCTGAAGGAAATATATATTCGAAGATGCACACCTCTGGGATATATATGCGTAGATGGTTGAGCAACGAGATGTACTTCGGACTTCGAGCTTGTAATTTTGAGGCAAACGTGCGGGGGGTTGTATCACTAAGATTTGCCCCAGCAATGTGATTTCCATGGTAGTAATTTCGAATCCCATTATGACTCTCCACAGCTTCAAGCACCGGAACATTCTCTCTTGTTAGCCAATCAAACTGATGGACACCTTTCACTTCAATTATAGCAGGAGAGATAGGATTCAGTGCAAACCATGAATGCATGCCTGCATATGTTTTCTTGTCTGTTATGACATGAAAAACAATCTTTTCTGGCTTTAGAGACGACTGGACAGCAGATGTGACCACAACGGCTGCTGCGAGAATGTTGTCTGTGGCCAATATAAAGTGATGGTAGGAGTTGTCAGAAAGCAACGGTAGTAACTCTGGTGAGGGCAACTGTTTGCGTGCATGAGCATTTGAAGAATATTCATCGGTCAACCTCAAAGAAAGGCAGTGAATGCCCTTAGGAATTGCAGTAGCTGCGAAGTGCTTATTCATTAACTCGGCGAACTTGGACTCCCTAATCTCCCTTTCAGATCTCTCCATCTGCCAGGCAGAATCAACAACACTTTTAAGCTGAAGATTTAATTCCACAATCAAATATCATCTTTGAAAATGCAAAAGGGCCTCATAGATTATGCATTTAGTGTCGTGATTGCAATTGTCTCACTGAAGCGAGACAGCATTTTACATGGAGATAAGTATGGCCCCAGAGAAACATGGCAAATACATATCAACCTTTCTTTATTTCCCTTTCGCCTCTAGTTATTGTTTTCCTTCCTTTTGTAGTTGGCGGAAGAAGGGGTTGCCAAGTATTTTAGACAGAGTATGAAGGCTCCATTATCCTGTGTGGAAAAGAGAAAAAGAACAAATAGATTTCCTCGGAAATTACATGTTCTACCCCAAGGCAAACACTGTATTTTTTCTTTTCAGTATTCAATTATTATGTAATATAAACTTTATACATAGCCTAAAAAGAGCATTTCTCCTGTCCAATTTAAATATTAAAAGCAGTGCCAAGCTTACCCAATATCAATTCTTTACAACCACCAGCATTACATCTCTAGTGCAACTATCATTGCACCAAACAAACACTTCACGCAGGTGGATGGGGGAAAATAACTAGTTTATTATGGTAAACGAACAGGTTATAGGGATAATGCTTCCACACTCGGGCATCATTCAGATCTGTAGTTAGACCTTGCTAGATGATGCTACTTCCCCGCTTCTATAGCCCTACCTCCATTTTTAACATGCGCAAGCATCATTTTTACTTTCCTATTGTGTGACAAAAATTGAGTTGATACCTTACTACAAAAAAGTGAAAGTCGAATAGTTTCAAAAGGCAGACCTGTTACGGAAAAAGTCAGAAGGGTAAAATCTAAACCAACACCAACTAAAGATTCAAATGAGAGTGTTTATTCACCAAACGTATGCAGTCAATAAATAGGGGCAATGTCGTGTGTGTGTGTAAGGGGGAGAGAGAGAGAGAGAGAGAGATAGAGCAACAATTTCCATGTGACAATGACACATACCATTCCTTTCAAAATAAAAGCAAACTCCTTGGCGCTGTATTTGTTGTTCTTCATTTCAGTAACAAGTTGACTATAAGACTCTGGGAGCTTCAGGCGATCCGGGACTTTCTCAGAGTTCACTTGATTGAGGATCTTCACAAAGTCCTTGACCACCCTCTGATAGAAAACGGATAGAAACAAAGTTTCAGCTTTGCTATTCAGTAAATTCCCAGCATCAAAATATTACATTAATTGAATATTTGGACAAAAAGGAAAAATATAAGTAGAACTTTACCCCTGAATCATCAGTTCTGCCAAGAAGCTTTGGCCCCAACCGTCTTCCTAAACAATCTGAGAAACAGAAGAAAGCAGAAAACTGAAACCACAAGTTTCATCAAATGAACAATAAAAAGTATCTTTATATATAATAGAACACTAACGCGCCCAATATTTAGATCGAGACAGGGGAGATGTAACAAGAGAGAAAAGGCAAAAAATGTGCATCACTATAGACTAAAGTGGCACATACTCTTCCTCAATTTTTCCACATATTCACCCAAATGGTATGTGGCTCTCCATAATTCAAGTTCAATATACATAGAGAGAAGAATACTAATATTAATGGGGACAAAAGAAAGGGAGAAACGGAGTGGAGATAGATTACTATTACAAGAAACCAATAGAATGTTAAGTAACAAGCTTACACGTGTAGTTTGATTAAGTAAGATAAACAACCAGGCCTTTCAACTAGCCAAAAAAATAAAATAAAATAAAAACTTGTGCATCAATTAAAAGAAGCAGAGTTATCACAATATCATCCATAAGAACTTGCAACTATCATGCTGCGCACAAGTGGCATTTCAATGTAAGATAGACCACCTAAAATATTTTAATAGTTTCGAGCTAATACCAGATCATGTACATTGAGCTAGGTCTTCAATGAGGTTGCTACTCGCTAAAGAGGGTGAAAAAGGAAGGTACATGGTGCGGTGGATGCTATAGCCCACCAACTCAACTAACATTCGGTAAACGAGATCGGAAGAGCGTCAGGCAACACCAAAACCGTTTCTCATTTTAAATTATCCAAAATCAACAAAAGAAAAAGGAAAATAGATGGACAATCACAATACAGAGGCAGAAACATCCAACGTGACTTCTGTATATTTAGGAACAAATCAACCTATAAATACCCAGTTAACTAAAAGAAATCCATCAACACAGCACAACATCTTGACAAATAAGGGAAAAGCATCCAAATCTATCTAATCATTAGAAAACAAAGACCTGAGATCTAAGTAACAGAAATACCAAAATAAGAAATGCAGTAAAAATGAAGGGCAGAATGTGGCAAGTACCAAATGAAGAGCACTTGTTGACACCTTCGAGGGTAACCAGGGCGGTAAGAATAAAAACAAAAGGCAACAAAAATGCAAGAGTCAATATGGTGTGGAACAGCGTGCGGTAAGAAATGTGGCGAGCGGCGACCTTGATCTTCATCAAATCCCCACCTCCTCCATTGCTATTTCCACCACTGCTGCTCGAGGAAATTGTTATACTTCTCATGCTAGGTGAGAAGTGCAGCTGCATCTTCCTGCTCCGCCACCTCTTCCAACAATATTCACTTTCCCACTCTTGCCTTCCCCCGTCAAATCAATAAAATTACCTCTTCTCTCACTGCAACCTCTGCTAACTACAATGCTAATAACAAAAATATTCTTCCTCGCCGAAAATCGGTCCGAATAATTGCTTGTAAACAATGACACAGTTTTCAACATCAGATCCGCCACCACAGCTATTAAAGAATCCCGATTTCCCTCCCTTTGATATCTTCCGCCGCATTGAATTCTAATATCTTCCCCAGGACAAATCCCGCCCAATCTGCAAACCTAGGGTTTCCTATTTTTCAATCTAATTCTGTATCTGTGCATCCATATATACAAACAAGCAATCAATTGATGAAAGTAAACAAGGCAAAAGATTCCAAAAACTTCCCAACTAGCAAAATTAAATGCAAATATATGTATTCTCTAACTTTGTTTTCTCTATAGATTAATGGCCTATGATTGAATTCGTCTCCCTGGATCGGATGTGTGAATGTAGAGAGAGAGAGAGAGAGAGAGTATTTTGCGTTTTTTTCTTCTCCCTTTAAATCTGATTGGGAAATCGGCCCGATCTAAAAACTTTCCATTTTTTTCTTTTAAATATTATTGTTATTATTAATTTTTTTTTTTTTTTGAAAAATAGAGTATATTCTTGTAAATCCCTACCTAAAAATGGAAGAAAAGAAAATAGAAAATGGTTCGCCACAATGGTTGCCCGACAGCAAAAAAAAAAATGCAATAAACTTGGATGCGCGGCTTTTACAATGAAGTTCGACTGCAAAATTAAAGAGAAATGAGGTGATTTATGAAGACAGACCTTTTTAGACGCAAACATAGACACAAAGCTATTGGTTTCTTTAATCTTCTAATGAGTAGATTAAATATATGGTCCATAACATTTGCTTATTATATCAGTTTAGTCCCCATTTTTTTCAACAGTATGAATATCTAACCTTTCATAAATTCAGACATAAGATTCCTAATCTCATAAAATTGACATTTATAGCCCTTATTGTTTTCTTTAATAACTTTTACTTTTTTTTTTATGCATTGGGGAAATATGAGAGGGGAAAATATGTGAAAGGCATGTGTGGTTTGAATTTATGACTTTTTGTCTGAAACGTGAGAAACTTAACCATTATAACACTTTTTCGAACCTCACTAACTTTGACCTTGAAAATAAAAGAAAAATAAATAAAAAATAAAAAAGGGCAAAAAAAAAAAAAGAAAATAATTTGTTGCTTGCTTTTGTCATTGAAAAAATTATGGTTTCCCTTAAAAAAAAATGCTATAATGGTAGAATGGATAGCCAACTAGGTGAGTGGGGAAAATTTTATTTTTCTTTTTATTCTTTTATCGCTTTTATTATTTTTAAAAATTTCTTTTGTTTTTATTTAAAAAAGGCAAAAATGTCATAAGGGACAATACGAGTGAATTTATGCAAAGTTGGGGACTTACAACGTTGAAAAATTTGGAAATCCAATATATGTATGGGAGAAAACTTCTATAAAGAGTAAACTTTCACATTAGTCCCCAACATATTGATCAAATGCCAGGTTAGTTCTAAAATTTAATTGCAAATATGGGCCGGTGTGCAACATGTCTAACAAGTGCTTGTTCTTCATTATAAATTTGTCAATTACTAGTGATAAGAACGTGCATTGCACGTTTTATGTAAATGATGGATGAAAAGTACAGAATTTTTTTACCTTAAACTTTGAAAATATTCTCTAATTTTAGCTTTGAGTTTGAATTTCTATTGTGGAGGTTTTATAGAAATGATCGTATCGAAAAATGACACTTATGTTTCTAATTGTTACGCGATAATTGTTGAACTATTACAGATAGAAGTCTTCATAGATTTCATTTTCCAAAAGACATAGGTTTTCATATTCCTTTTTATTAAGTACCATTGATAATTGAACAAGGAGGATGGAAAGAATGGTCAAGCTTTCAATTGTTCTCTTACCACCATTTTCTTTCCAGTATTATTTTAATTCTTCAAGGTAATATCTCACAATTAACGAATTTCAATTTCGATTATACATTCTAATTACTTTCCCCTTTCACTTAATTTATTAGATTTTTTATATAATATCTACGTGTACCTAAAAAATTAATTTAAAAAAAAAAGATAATTCATAATATCATTCAACTTATTTATACTAATAATAGATAATAAAAAATTAACATACGTATACTAATTTTACATGATTGCACACTACATTATTATAATTAATACATATAAAAGGCGATTATCTTAAATATAATTATTTTGCAATCCAGCTTAGAAATCATATCAAGAAATGAAACTGATGTTTCTAATTTCTGAGAGAACTAAATACTGGAGAATCGAATTATTATTTAAATTCAATCTGCATGATTAGACAACTGAAATGAGGAGACCGTCGAATGATTGGATTTTGTTTCGAGCATATAAAATAAAATGTTTCTATTTGATGATTATCAATGCATGAAATGAAGGGTCTTAAGTTTATTATAGTAATGAAACAATGACGTGAAAAATGAAGTGAATATTAAATAAAGAATTTAAAAGGTTTTAAATTAATAGTTGAAGGACAATTTGGGAAGTTTGAAAAAAGAGTAAGGATATTTTGGTCCAAAGCGTAAAATATGGTTTTTGCAAAAATCATAGGGGTGAGTAAGGAAATCAAAAGATTTTCCTTCATGTATACTTTTATATATAGAGTGATGGACCAAATCAGCTCTAATCATACATTTTAATTTCACTCCATAATTTTAATCTTTAAAATGAATATTTCAAATAACTTATTTTGAGTTACATTTAACAACTTAATGCGCAAACGCAAGGTTAATTGAGGAAACAAACGAAAATATATCATCTCAACTCAGAATTAATAAAAAAAAATTTAGTGTGGGCGGATGGTATATATTAGAAATTTTTTGCAAAATCAATATATAGTGACTAGATGGATAGAAGTGTAACTATATGCATGGAACTTTAACCCTAACTACATGATTGATTCAATTAGGTAAGAGCTATAAAACTATTTCATTTACCCCGTCATTTTGTTTTTAACAACGTAGTAACCATCACCAGTAATAGCTAGTAAATTAGTAAGGGATAAAGCAATATCATTAACAGGTAGCTCGTAGAGAAAAGACAGCATCTCCAACCACCACATCATCAATCTCGTTTTGTAATTGGTCCCCTCTTGGGTAGACATAATACAAATATTATAACGTCCTCTTTTAGAATTGAGACGAGTGCATAATTTAGTTGATATTTGGTTTGGGATCAAGTTGCTACTGGGCATAAAGTTTGAGAACCAAATACTAAAAGAAAGGAGTAATAATATTAATTAAGTAATTTTTTTTTTACACAATAATATTAATAGAAAGCAGTAGTTGCAACTTAAGATTATGCTATTAATTAGGGTTATAATAATAGTAATAGCTTGCAGAAAAGAGATAGAGAATAGGATTATTAATACTAGTCCACTAATAATAGCCGTTGATAAATTTAAATTCTGGCAAAATAGATAGCTAATTAGGCTTTTTGGACAGGTGAGGCTGAAGGGGAAAAGGTAGCAGTTAATGACCAGATTCTATTCTACTTTTGCCTTTCATTTCTATTGTCCAATTCTAATAAATTGATCATCATATACTTTGTCCACCGCACCGCAGTCTATGATATCAGAGTATGTATAGACATCATGTAGATACATGCAAATATACAATCACATTATCGCATAGATACATGCCGTTAAGAGATGTGCATACATACTGTCATATCGTCATATGGGGCCATGGGTACTAGTGCATTATATGTGCGCTAGACGTATGTGCTAGAATTGTTAGATGTTGACTCAATGAAGAGTGGACAGATGCATCTTGATCTGTGAACAAATATATTTAACACTTCAGGTTAGTGTACCAAAAAGGCAAAAACGTTTTTGAACAAAAAGTCTCCTCACTGTTCCTTTAATAAAGTGAAATGCAGTTCTTCAATATTGAAATCCTCAAGTACAACATGACTCAACAAATATTCACCTGTCAAAGCCCATGAAAAGTTCACCTTTGCCTTTCACCTAAACTTTTACTAATCTTTGTCCATGATCTTGCCATGACAAATACCATCTGCTATAAATCCAAGGGAAATCAAATTTCATGTAATTTATCCCATCCAACAATGGAAAATAGCGCCCAAAACCTCACACATGATGAAATTATCTTCCGAAGCAAATATTCGCCTGTTCAAGTTCCAGAAAATCTAACACTGCCAGAATTTGTTCTTTCAAATGTAGAGCCTTATCTAGATAAGGCGGCATTCGTTGATGCAGTGACCGGAAAAGGATATAATTATGGAGAAGTTACTAGAGAGGTAAAGAGGTTTGCCAAGGCCTTAAGATCACTTGGGTTGAGGAAAGGCCAGGTCGTCGTGGTTGCACTCCCAAATGTAGCTGAATATGCTATTATTGCCCTCGGAATCATGGCCGCCGGTGGTGTCTTTTCTGGCACAAACCCCAATGCACATTCATCAGAGATAAAGAAACAAGTTGAAGCTGCTGATGCCAAGTTAATTGTCACTGATAGATCAACATATGACAAGGTAAAACATAGGCATAGCATGAAATATTAATGAGAAGTAAAAAATAGTCATTTCCACTACTGTAACTAATGAGCCCTTTTTACTGGTTATGATAGGTTAAAGATTTGGGACTACCAATTATTATACAAGGTGAGGCTTCCGTAGAAGGAACTATATATTGGGAGGAATTACTGGAAGCAGCAGACAAAGCAAATACTAGTATCACAGAGGAAAAGGTGCACCAAACTGATCTATGCGCTCTCCCATTTTCATCAGGCACGACTGGCTTATCAAAGGGGGTAATGCTAACTCACCGAAACTTAGTGGCCAATCTCTGTTCTTCACTCTTCAGTGTAGGACCTGAACTAATAGGACATGTTACTATACTTGGCCTGATACCATTCTTTCACATCTATGGTCTTACCGGAATATGCTGTGCCACTATTAGAAACAAAGGGAAAGTAGTTGTGATGCGTAGATATGAGCTACGGTCATTTGTAAGCACATTGATCACACACCAGATCACATTTGCACCAATTGTACCACCCATCATTCTAGGGCTGGTTAAAAACCCCATAGTTGATGAGTTTGATCTAAGTAAACTCAAGCTCAGGTCTGTTATGACTGCAGCAGCACCCCTAGCTCCAGATATTCTAACAGAATTCGAGAAAAAATTTCCGGGTGTTGAAGTACAAGAGGTAAGGGGAAAAAATTCATGCTAAACCAGATACAGAAGTTAACTGAAACAATATTTTGACTTAATTTATGATTCACTACCAGGCATATGGAATGACAGAGCATAGCTGTATTACATTATCTCACGGAGATCCGAATAAGGGTCATGGAATTGCAAAGAGAAACTCAGTGGGTTTCATTCTTCCCAATTTGGAAGTGAAGTTCGTTGATCCTGAGACTGGTCGGTCTCTACCCAAAAACAGCCCGGGTGAAATCTGTGTTAGAAGCCAGTGTGTGATGAAAGGTACAACATACAATACATCCACGATAATTCATCTCAATTGCATTTTACTAAACCTGGCTCAACGACTTTGCAAAATGTTCTAGGTTACTATAAGAATGACTATGAGACTGCTCTAACCATAGACAAAGATGGGTGGCTTCACACAGGTGACGTTGGCTACATTGACGATGACGGAGATGTTTTTCTTGTAGATCGCATCAAAGAATTGATCAAATACAAAGGATTCCAGGTATATTATTAAGACATTTGAATTAATACCAAGATTTGCTTTATGATCAAACATTACAAGTACCACCAATAAGGTGTATTTTAGGTGGTCAAAAAAAATAATGTCAACAATTTCCTGCATGTAATTAACAGGTTGCACCTGCTGAATTAGAGGCAATCCTTCTATCTCACAATTCAGTTGAAGATGCGGCTGTTGTAGGGTATTCTCCATCACTAACCTTGACTTTTGACTTACCATATAGGAACTAAGAGCATGTATGTCTCTCTCTTTTATCAAAGAAAATGGTATCTGAAAATGGATTCCAATTTTCAGCTTACCAGACAAAGAAGCAGGGAGATCGGAAGAGCCTGTGTTGTTAAGAGCTCCAATGCGAAGGAAAGTGAAGATGACATTATGAACTACGTTGCATCTAATGTCGCCAGCTACAAAAGAATCAGAATACTGCAATTTGTGGACATTATCCCCAAATCACCTGCGGGAAAGATAATGAGAAGGCTTGTGCAGGAAAACTTGAGATAAATGTGACACCAATGGTTTCAGAAAAATGTTAATTGGTCATCTTGAATGACTTGTTGTGATCACCATATTTGACGGTTCAAAAATGTTTGAAACAATAACATTAAACTACGAATATGTTTTTACATATTTTAACATAGAATTGTGCACAGATTTCCCATACTTCATTATTTCCTAATGGTAAAACCACAGCATTGATTTGATAAATGGAAGAATAAACACGTGCAGATAAATCTTTTAGGAATAACCATGTAAAATCAGTCACCGAAAAAGCCTTCTATTAAGTATTAGAAGTTTCTTTTTCTCCAAAAAGATAGTATCTGAAAACAATAAAGAGGTGTAAAATGCAGAAGGAGAACTATATACATTGAGTCAAAATATTCACTAGTTATCAGCTCTTCACATGGCACCAACAACTGCATATTTCTTCACCATAGCAGCATGTTTTTGACCAGCAAGATGATGGTTGAATACCGTCTCACTATTGCAAACCACATTACAATATACACATGCACGCACAGCATCGACTGCTGCCCCTCCTTCCAAAACTTTTTTTCTTTTTGTCTCCAAATCATCTTTCCAATGTGATGTCCTTTTATGTGTTTTTTCCCCACTAATAGCTTGGGTACTCTGCTGTTTTTCTTGCGGTCCAATTAACAGTGCAGTGGCAGCAATAGTTGTGCTAATCGCTCCGCTTAATTTTTCTATATTTTTCTTGTGCTTCTTTCCCAATTTATGCTGGTCAAGAACATCCTTGCTATTGCACTCAATCTTGCAAACTTCACACCATGCAGATTGTACAACTTTCGTCTTCTTTGGGGTCTTTTTCCGATGACTATTTCTTTGAGACTGATCTGATCGAGCAGCCCAAGAATTAGAACCATTATTTGCAAAAACTAAATTCTGTACACTGTTGAGAGGTGCTGCCACACCCTGCAGGGATTAGAGAAATTCTATTTATTTTCCAGACATAACAAATTTGAGATTCCACCACCAGTCGCCGGATGAAAATATTGAATATGATGAAAAAGTTTTAAAATGCAATGACATGCCCAGAGAACAACAGAAACCTGCTTTTTGTTATCCACCATAGACAGGGGAGAAACAATTTGGCTAATAAGTTTTAGATTATATGGAATAGAAAATAAAAGATTTCCATGCATACATGATTATTTACCTTGCAAAGCAACTGTTATAATTAAAAGAATAGGCAAATATCTTCAGACAGATCCTGTAATCCATTATCTCCAAGAAATATAGAATTAAGACATTGAATTACTTTTAGGTAAAAATCCATCATCAGAACCACAACAAACATCAAAATGCTAGTATCTAAATGCATGATTTGTTACCAGAAAATATAACTATATTCAGAAAGAGATAACGAAACAAACGATACACAGACTCCCAGAAGATTGAAAAGAAAAATAATTAATAATTGAAGATCTATTGAACGATAATTTTCTCGTTTCAACTTATTTATGCCATATAACCTTCTCTCTCTCACACACACAGAGTCAGTTTCTTTCTACCTTCTACCTTCTGTACTATACCATAACCATCAGTTAGAGCATTCCCAATGTTGAGGGGAAAAAACCCAAATTCCCCAACAAATCCAAATAGTATTCATATTTTTTGTTGGGGGGAGCCATTTGGAGGGAGAAAAACCCCATTTGAGGGGAAAATTTTGGCCCCAAATCTCAAGAATTCCCCTCCAATTCTTGGCCACAAAAATGTCATAAAACCCAATAATATTCCGCCACGTGTCCAATTTTAATTTTATAGCCAAACAATTATTAAATGGGAGATAAAAATTTTGAATTTTGTGACAAACAAAAAATTAAATAGGAGCAAAATTTATTGTCTGTGTAACAAAACAAATGAGATTTCAACTTATATTTTTACATACAAGTACAATTCCAAAGTTGTTTAAAAAATATAGATAGTGACTTTAAATTCACAACGGCCGGCCGCCAACGTCCTCACATAAATAGTAGGCATGGGTTATCCTTGAATATAAATATAATATAATACATGATAAAATTAAATTTATATGATAAACCCAAAATATAAATATATTATAATACATGATAAAATTAAATTTACATGATAAACCCAAAAACACATAACCCCGACCCCAAACAAAACAAAAAGTTTTCCCCCTATATATTATTTGGAAATGGGCCCCCCTCCCAACCAGTTTTTTCCACTTGCGTTTTTAGCCCTAACATTGGGAAAGCTCTTAGACAAGAAATATTACTCAAGAATAGAATCAAAACAGTATTGTCATCCAACCTCCTAGACATGGCAAGTATTGATGTATCCACTAATTTTCTTATGAGTCTTGTGCATTTGTTTAGAGTCTATGTATCCGTTATGGATTTGCAGATGGCAGAAGCAGAAGCAGAAGCTGTAATTTGTTTAGGGGTCATTGGATTCCTACAAGAGAGGTTCTTTAAACACAAATCTTAATTGTAGAACAATTCCTTAAAAACAAACTTTCTTTTCATGGAAGGGAGTGCAAAGATTTCCTGCACTGGAGATGAAAACCAGACTAATGTGAACTTCCCCATTTCAGTCCGAAAGATTAGATAGGCTGAAATCATGGGCACCAAGCAAAATAAAAATTTAAGAGCAAGAAGCAGAGAAACATAAGACACACAGATATCAGTCAGCCCATATAACCTGGAAAAATTAAAATGCCAATTCAAGAGCAAGACGCAGAAAAACATAAGAGAAACATAGAAAATATAGCAGTCTATATTACCCGGACAAATTAAAATGAAAATTCAAGAGCAAGAAGCAGAAAAACATAAATTGATAACAATTTCACATACAGAAACACCCAGGTTATTTCCGAGTTGCCAAATTGCAGCCACCCAATTCTGCACCGCCGCGGCATTGGCATCCTGATAAGAGAGCACTTGCGGCACGGCAGTAGCGGCGGCCACCGAAGGCGGTTGAGTGTCAAGGCCGGGTGCCTGCCGTGTGTAGGCAACCGTCGAAGTCACAGGTGGGGGCGCGTATTGGGGGTCAGTGCCGGGTGGGTAAGGCTGAACCAATGTACCATTGGTATCCAGACCGGCGTAAATGAGTGGTTTCAGGGGATCAGAATTAGGGTTAGGATATGAGGAATTACCTGCATAGGAATTGTTAAAGTACGGATTTGGATTTGGATTTGGATTTGGGTCAGCGTTAGGGTTTAGGGCTGGAGGGCCTTGCATCTCAGAGTCTCTTCTAGGCGCAGGAATAATAAACGATGATGAGAGGAGTGAAAGAATTGAAAATTTCTTTTTCTCTCCCAAAAAATAATGATAAAAATCCTTTTTTCCCCTTTTAGTTTCTTTTTCTTCTTTTTTTTTCCCCCTTCTTTAAGGATTCCCTTTTATTTCTTTAAAAATAAACATAATAAGTTTCAAGTGCGTAGCAAATAATATCCATCATCTTCTGTGTGTGTTTCTTTCTTTTCTTTTCTAGACAACTTTTGTGTGTGTTTAGAGTAATCTCCGTGTTGAAGAAATAGTCAACCGGAAAAATGTTTAGGAAAAAATTAAGGGGAAAAAATACACATTTTAAAATGGTATATATGGGAAAAATTAGGAGGGAAAATATGCATATATAGGATTAATTTTTTTTTCCCTGCATATGTTGGAAACTAAGAATTGCACAGAGACACAAAACACAAGTTCCATTTGTTTTATTAATTAATGCATAGACGTGAAATTTTGCTCTCTTTTCCTTCTTTTAACTGAACAAAATATTTTCCTATTAGACATTTTTTCATAATGTGCCTTTTTTTCCCTCATTTGTCAAAATATTCAAAATTTTATTTTATATTTAACAATTATTTGGTAATGACATTTTGGATACATGATGAAATATTATTGGTTTGTACAATATTTATAAGGCATAGAGTTCCGGGCGAATTTAGAAATATGTAGAAGAGATCAACACAAGATATCCACCTAGTAAATTTTGTTTTTCTCGAAAACGGGATGTCTACTAGTTCTCTTGTCAGGTCTAATAAAGACAGTTTTTTTGAAAGTAATAAAGACAATTTTTAAAAATATGAATCGAGGATAATATTTATATCCACAATCAGCAAAATCCTGAAAATTATTCAGTTCTATTCACATATATTATTTGGAGCTTTCTCTAGATTTGGAGACTCCATTAGACATTAGCCGGTTAGCTAATTTCTCATTTTACGATAACAAATATGAATATTTAACATTTAAAGAGAAAACACACATAGTAGGTGACCGAGGAATTTTCACTCATGTAGATGCTTGTGATACACCCCGCACAGCATTCAATTTCACCTGTCGTACATTACATACATCCACATAGGTCATTGAGTGCCGTTACAACGCACATCGTGGGTTTTATAAAACTTTTGGGTAGGTGACTAGCAACCACCTTCTTCTGCACAGATGCAATATAAAATTCCATTTTATAAAATTCAATTTTATATTGGTTTAAGGAAACATCAAGCATTTTTTCTCCCAACTAAACAAATTTATACAAATTTATGACTTTCAGCAACCCATTGATGCATTATGTATAGTCACTATCCACTCATTTTGGCAAGGACGACTAAACAACACTTTATATGTTGAATATAGTCAAGAAGTGTGAATCTAACAGGCTTTGCAAGTAAAATGTGGAAGATTATTGAATAAGTGCAAGATCGGATTTCAGAAAAAAAAAAAAAAACTAATGGAGAAAGGTAAAAGCATTGTAATTCTGTTCTCTGATGTCTCACAAAAGATGCTACTTCTAGCAACTCTAACTTGCTGAAGTTCAACTGACAAAGACATTGAAACAAAACAGTAAACGTAATATGCGTATCTGCAAACTGTAAAGCTAAAAGTTCAAAAGATTTATCCTAAAATCTGAATTGAATCTCAATCAACTCCTATTGACTGAATCTGGATTCAGTAGGTTTATCAATGCCTGTAGTCATTGATAATGTGGGTGGATTCGGTAAGTTTCTCAATCTGTGATTATCATGGCCTCATTGGGCTCGTGACTAGACTCAACCACCATTGATGGATGCCAACACAGCTACCTCCGCTTTCATCGGTAGTAAGTGGTAAGTTGAGATCAAAACCACCATTTATTGTCACAGATTCATTAGTTTTGTTCTCTGCATAGTGAACCCTTTTGTGGCCACCCAAAGCTTGGCCAGAGGGGAATACCCTTGAGCATATTGGACACTCAAAACTGGTAGTAACACTGCATTCGATTTTGGTGGAGTTAGCTTCAACAACAGATAACGAGCAGGCATCCACCTCCAGTGACAAGCTGCGACCGAGCTTTTTAAGCTTTGCATTCTGGATGCCTATCACTTGGGTTGAGCGATGAATCTCGCCATTCTCATCAGATTCTATCGGCATTTTATGACTGCTAGGAGCATTTTCAAAAAACTGTTTTCCAGACTCCGAATCATGGGCACCAACTATTGCTTTGTCACAGCAACTAGATTTCGACACCCCTTCAACAGAAATTTCAGAACCAAATTTTGTATCATTTTGACCAGAGAAACAGGAATCCAAACCATTAAAGGGAGGTACGTTCTTCTCAGCAAAAGAATTTGAAGAACCAAGTGGGTTTGGATTAAGCTTTCCTATTGATTTATCCACATTGCACAGCTTACTGGCATCAAATAAGGAGCCTTCACTAACACTTGCAGCAATCCTCCTATCTTTACTAAATGATTCATTTTTAAGAATTGAAGAATTATTGTCAGACAAATCTGGACCTGCATTAAACCTATCCCAATTCTTCTCACCCTTGGACAGCATTATCAAACACAAAGCCACCTCTTCTACATCCCCAAACTCAACTACACTAGAAGAAGGTGCTGGATCAATCTTATACAGTATCCTTGATCGCTTCCTTCGAAGGGGGCATAAATTCTCCAAGTCCGATGAACTCTCAGGAGATTCATCAGGGGCTTTTGATCTCTTGGAGTGACTCCTCATGTGACCAAACAGAGCTCTCTCTGAGTCAAACCCTTTCCCACATTTCTTACACTGGTTCTCAGTTGATTTCTTGATTGAATGACACCTCATGTGACCAGACAGAGCTCTCAATGAAGGAAACACTTTGCCACATTCTTTACAAGCTACATCCGTAACATCTCCAAGTTTGGAATCAGATTTCCTCAGAGATTTCTTTGGTTTCTCCCTTAATTCGTAATCATTTTTTGGACCATCATCTCCCAAGCCCATAGTGCTCTCAGAATTCTTGATCTTTTCTTGATTCAGAAAAGTACTGTTTGATTGATTATTCGGCTTATTTTTTATTTCAGAACGACCATTTAGATCATCACCCTCAGAATCCATTCGGTTCTCAAATTTGGCAGCTCTTTTAGAAGCTGAAATCAAGGCTGAATGAACCCTCATGTGACCTCCCAAAGACTTTCCGCTTGGGCAGCTCTTATTACATATCTTGCACACAAACCTCTGTTCTTGCGCTTCTTTCATTTCTTGAGCAAAAAATCCAGATGAAAAAGATTCAAAAAACGTCTGTTTCCTAAATAGGCTATGCTAAACCTAGCAACCCCCCCCCCCGGGGCGCTTAGAGAAAGGGCTCAAGAATTTTCTGACAGGGGCGGACTAAATGAGAATCAGATCACAGAGAGTCAAGAGTCTGTTCCAGCTCTAATCCGAAAGCTGTTAAAGAAAATGCTCAACCGATTGATGAAAAAAACCCACAATGGATATCAAGAACAAGATCTGGTAACTGAAAAAGTGTAAAAAGGAACCCCTCATATAAAGAGTGGTCTACTCCCGATTGAATTCTTCGTTTACCCAAAGAAAATGAAAATATCCAAGTAAACAGAAGGGCCGTTTGGATGGGGATATATGCCCCAATAAAACAGGACACAGAACCATCCCCTCTCTCTCACACAGACACACTGCAGTCTGCGGCTCTCTCTTTCTCTCTCTATCTCTAGAATATTGAAAACTTGACGGATGATTTTGGGCTTATAGCAGAAGGAAGAAAGCCTTGCATGGAAGCAAAGAAATGACACGCAGCCTAGTCATTGCTCTGGTCTGGCAAAAGTGGAAGAATTTATTGTAAATTGGCAGGAAATGAGAAAGAAATTTCATGACTCTGTGTGTTTGAAAAATGGTAAAGATTTGCACAATGGTGGAGAGTGATTGGCGGTATAATACCCGCTGGCGAGAGAGAGAAAACTGTTGTTGGTATACTGATTAATGCAAGTGTTTGTTTGAGTGCGAGTGATGGCACTGGAGCCACCTGCCCCCTAACTATTCTTTGCCTTGTCATTATGTGTGATACACGGAAAAAATTCTGGTACTCTAGAGTACTAAACTCGGTACTCCTGACCAATCAGAAATATGTATGTCAATTCAAGGGCCCCTATTTATTGTTTAATTTGGGTCTTGAATCTCATATATGAGTTCTTGATTGGTCAGAAGTACCTAGTGCTTAGTACTTCTGAGTACCATAATTTTTTCCGCGATACACATACAAGAAGAAATTGGACCCTATACCCATTCTTGACGCATCAAAATATGTCGGGTTGCTCCATCGGGTCACATCTAGCCGTGGAAAGATTCAAGTTGTGTTAGACTTTAATTACTGTCCAATTCATATATTTAAATACATTGTCAATATATCCTAACTATATATAAATGGCTTGTTGAAATTACTACTGTTCATCCAATTTGGTACAACATTTGGAGCATAAGGTACTCCTAGACGACATTTTTCTGATTGCCAATTTTATCCCTCCTTTCACCGATTTTTACTTCATCTCCTTTTCTTTTCATTTGCATCGACTGCTTTTACCATACCGCTACCAGATTTTCAGCTACTAGCCATACTTGTTCCTTCTTTCTCGCAATGCTTCTTTGCTGTTGATGACCACAAATTATTGGCTCTCTCCTTTTGCTTTCTTCTCTCTCGAATTTTCTGTTCCCTTTTTTTAGTTCTCTGTACACATTTACATACCCACCCCCCATTGAAGCTTATAGCCG